>WNWK01026949.1:0-26813 GCA_009830355.1 Cherax destructor | reverse complement strand
GAAACCAGGTACTACGGGACGTGATTCCTCTCACTACCGTCCCATCACTCTTACCAGTGCAATTTGAAAGGTGAGGGAAACGTCTAGTTAATAGACGTTTGATGTGGTATTTGAGACTCACAATAGTCTCTCCCTAGTCAATATGGCTTCCGTAAGGGCCGTTCTGCCATTGACCCCTTCCCTGCGCTTGGATCGTATATTCGTAATGCCTTGCGAATAACCATTGGTTATCGCTATCTTTACGACGAGAAGGCTTATGACACAACTTGGAGATTAATATCTTGGCCCAGGCCCACTCCTTAGGCCCCCGAGGCAACCTACCTTTCTTTCTTAAGGCCTTCTTAACTGACAGACTTTTCCCGGTCCGGGTTAGTAATGAACTCTCCCGGAATTTGTCCAAGCTGAAGGTGCCCCCCAGGGATGTGTTCTGAGCACAACACTCTTTCTGCTTGCTATAAATAATCTGGCATCTGTTCTCCCATCAATATTTGGTCATCGCTCTATGTGGACGACTTTGCTATAGCTTGTGCAGGTGCTGACTGTCACCTCATTGCAGTTTCCCCCCAGCATGCCATCAACCAGGTTTCTGATTGGGCCACCACTCACGGGTTTAAATTTTCTAGTGGCAAAACTCATCAAATTACGTTCACTAGGCGTTCGGTGGTCTCTGATCATCCATTGTACCTATGGCTCACGTATCCCAGAACGTGATACAGTCAGGTTTCTCGGCCTCCTGTTTGACCGCAGATTGTCCTGGAAACCTCAATTACCTCTCTGAAGGCGACTTGTCTGCCGGCTGAACCTCCTTAAAACCCTCGCACATCTTTCAGGGGGGCTGATGTAGAACTCTCCTTCGCCTACATTCGGCCCTAATTTTATGAACTCGATTATGGTGACCAGATATATTCGCAGCTTCTCCTGCCACTCTTTCCAGCCTTAATCCCATCCATCACCAGGGATTACGCTATGCTTGGTGCTTTTCGTTTTTCCCCCGGTTAGAGCCTCTTATGTAGAAGGGGACATTCCATCCTTGCCGATCGTCGAGATGCACATTGCATTCGCTATTATGTTCGCTCTCATGACCTCCCGCAATCCTTCCATGTATAAGGTTGTTACAGATGTTAGTAAGGCGCTCTTTATTTGTTCGTCGCCCTGCTTACTTCGTCCCTTTTCTCTTCGTCTACATTCACTCGTGTCTTCCCTTCAGCTCCCACCTCTATATGTTCATGTGACATCTCCCTTTCCCCTACCCCCTTGGGAAGTTCCTGCTGTCCGTGTCTGTTCTATTCCTCTACCTTGCTGAAACCCAACTACCTCGGCGGCTTCTCGCTCTTTCTTTCTAGACCACTTCCGTTCTCATTCCCATTCCATCGCAGTATACACCGATGGTTCAAAGTCATCTGACGGCGTCGGATTCGCAGCAGTGTTTCCGGGCAGCGTTGTCGGGGCATCTTCCCTCGGCTAGCATATTACGGCTGATTGTATGCCATTCTTGTGGCACTTATCCGTGTGCATCTATGTCTGGTCACCATTTGTGGTCGTTTCAGACTCCCCTTAGTGCTTTACAGGCTATCCGTAAATTTATACACCTCACCCCTAGTTCTTCGTATCCACCTTTGGTTACGCCGTATCTTTACAAGCATAAGATATTGTCTTTTGTTGGGTCCCCGGTCATGTTGACGTACAGGGCAATGAACAGGCAACACTGCTGCGCGGTCAGCAGTACATGACCTTCCAGTTTCATATAGAGGTGTTCCTTTCACGGACTATTTTGCGGTCATTGCTACCCACCTTCGCACCCGTTGGCAACAACGCTGGTCTGACCTGCTGAATACAAACTTCATTCTATTAAACGGTTATAGGTTTCTGGCCTTCTTCTTGTCACCAATGTCGAGGTTGGGGGACTACACTCTCCCGTCTTCGCATCGGCCCTTGTCTTACTCACGGGTATCTCATGGAGAGGCTCCCTGCCCCTCTCTGTGAGCATTGTCAGGTTCCCGTGTCTGTTCGACATATCCCGTTGGACTCCCCTCTATCAACGGAGCTTTAACCCCGGGGGCCAAAAAAAATTTTTTTTTCCCGGGGTTTTTAAAATTTTTAAAGGGGGGCCCCTTTTTTTCCCCGGGGAAAATTTTTTTTTTCCTTTCCCCCTTTTTCCCCCTTTTCCCCACCCCTTTTTTGGGGTTTTACCCCCCCCCCCTTTTTAAAAGGGTTTTTTTTTTTTTTCCCTCTCCTTTTTTTTCCCCCCCCCCGGGTTTCCCCCCCGGGGGGGCCCCCCCCCCAAAAAAAAAAGGGGTTTTTGGGGGGGGGGGTTTTTTTTTTTCCCCCCCCTTTGGGGTTTTTTTGGGGGTTTTTCCAAGGGGGGTTTTTTTTGGGGTTTTTCCCCCCCTTTTTTTGGGGGGGGTTTTGTTTTTTTTAATTTTGGGGCCCCTTCCGGGGTTTCCAAAAAATTTTTTATAAACCCCTTTTTTAAAAAGAAAATTTTTTTGGGGGGGGGGGGGGGTTTTTTTTCCAAAATTTTGGGGTAAAAAGGCCTTCCTTTAAATTTGGGGTTTTTTAAAAATTTTTGGGTTTTTTTCCCCCCCCCTTTAAAAAAGGGGGGCCCCCAAAAAAAATTCATTTTTTTCCCTTTTGGGCCCCCTTTTTTCCCTTGGGTTTGGGGGTTTTTTCCCCTTTTTTTTAAAAAAAAGGGTTTTTTTTTTCCCTTTAACCCTTTTTCTTTTTTTTTAAAAGGGGTTTTTTTTTTTTGGTTTCCCTTTTTCCCCAAAACCCTTTTTTAAAAAAGGCCCCCCGGCCCCCCTTTTTTCCTTTTTTTTTGGGGGGTTTTTTTTCCCCCTTTTTTTTTTTCCCCCAAAAAAAATTTTTTTCCCCAAAAAAACCCGGGTTTTTTTTTTTTTTTTTTCCCCCACCCCCCCTTTTTTTTTAAAATTTTTTGGCCCCCCCTTTTTTTAAATTTTGTTTTGGGGCCCCATTTTTTTTTTTTTAAATTTTTAAAAAAAAAAAAAAAAAGGGCAGGGGGGGGGTTTGGGGGGGGAAAAATTTAAAAAAAAGGGGGGGAAAAAAAAAATTTTTAAAAAGGGGGAAACCGGGGGGTTTTAAAAAGGGGAAAAAAAAAACCGGGGGGGGGGGGTTTTTTAAAGGGGTTTGGGGAGGGGGGGGGGGGGGAAAAAAAAAAATTTTAAAAAGGGGGGGGGGGGGTTTTTAATTTTGGGGGTTTGGGGGGGAAAAATTTTCCCCGGGGAAAAAAATTTTTTTGGGGGGTTTTTAAAAAAAAAAAAAAATTTTTTGGGGGAAAAAAAAAAAAAAAACCTTCCCCGGGGGGGAAAAATTTTTTTAAAATTTTTTTTAAAAAGGGGGGGGGGTTTTTGGGGGGGGGAAAAAAATTTTAAAAAAAATTTTTTGGGGGGGAAAAAAAAATTTTCCCTTTGGGGGAAAAAAATTTTCCCAAGGGGGAAATTTTTGGGGGGTTGGAAAAAAAAAAATTTTTGGGGGTTTAATTTAAAAAAAAATTTTAAAAAAATTTTTTAAACCTTTTTTTCCCCCCCAAAAACCCTTTTTTTTTTTGGGGTTTTTTTTTTTTTTTTTAAAAAATTTTAAATTTTAAAATTTTTTTCCCCCCCCAAAATTCAATTTTTTAAAAAAAAAAAAAAAATTTTTAAAAATTTTTTTTTGGGGGATTTTAAAAGGGGAAAAAAAAAAATTTTTTTTTTTTTTTTTTAAAAAAAATTTTTTAATTTTTTTTTTTAAAATTTCTAAAAAACCCCCCTTTTTTTTTTTTTTTTAAAAATTTAAAATTCCAAAATTTTCCCCAAAAATTTTTCCCCAAAAAAAAAAAAATTTTTTTTTAAAAAATTTTTTTTTAAATTAAATTTTTATTTTTTTTTTTAAAAAAAGGTTTTTTTAAAAATTTTTTAAAAAAACCCCAAAAAATTAAAATTTTTAAAAAAAAAAAATTTTTTTTAATTTTGGGGGGAAAAAAAAAAAATTTTTTTTTTAAAGGGGTTTAAAGCCCCCGGGGGAACTTTTTTGGAAAAAATTTTTTTTTTTTTTTCATAAAATTTTTTTTTTTTCCCCCTTTAAAAAAAAATTTTTTTTTTAAAAAAACCCCCGGGGGGGTTTTTTTTTTGGGGGTTTTTTTTTTTTTTTTGGGGAAAGGGGAAAAATTTTTTTTTTGGGGGGTTTTTGGGGGGAAAAAAAGGGGGAAAAAATTTTTTAAAAAATTTTAAAAAATTTTTTTTTTTTGGGAAAATTTGGGGGGGGGGGTTTTTTTTAAAAAAAAAAAAAAAAGGGGCCCGGGGGGGGAAAAAAATTAAAAAATTTTGGGGGTTTTTTTTTTTTTTTTTAAAAATTTTTAGGGGTTTTTTTAAAAAAATTTGGGGGGGGGGTTTTTTTTAAAATTTTTTTAAAAGGGGGTTTTTTTTTAAAAATTTTTGGGGGTTTTTAAAAAAAAAATTTTTTCCCCAAAAAAAAAGCTTTTTCCCCCAAAGGAAAAAATTTTTTTTTTTTAACGGGGTTTTTAAAAAAGGGGGAAAAAAAAAGTTTTTTAAAAAAAAAAGGGTTTTTTTTTTTTTTTTAAAATTTTAAAAAAAATTGGGGGTTTTTTTTTTTTTTTTTTTTTTTTTAAAAAAAAAAAATTTTTTTGGGGGCCCCCCTTAAAAAATTTTTTTAAAAAAAAAAGGTGGTTTTTTAAAATTTTTTTTTTAAAACCCCCAAGGGAATTTTCCCCCCCAAGGGGGGGGGGGGTTTTTTTTCCTTTTTCCGGGGGGGAAAAAAAGGGGTTTTTTGGGGGGGAAAAACCTTTTTGGGGGGGGTTTTTTTGGGGGAAAAATTTAAATTTTCGGGAATTGGGGTTTTTTTTAAAACCCCCCCTTTTAAAGGGGGGGGTTTTTGGGGGGGTTTTAAAGGGTTTTTTAAAAAAGGGGGGGGGTTTTTTTTTTTTTAAAAAGGGGGGAAAATTTTTTTTTTTTTTTTTTTTTTTTTGGGGGGGGAAAATTGGGGGGGGGGAAAAAAAAAAAAAAATTTGGGGGGGGGGGGAAAAAAAAAAAACCCTTTTTTTTTTAAAAACCAAATTTTTTTTAAAAAAAAGGGGGAAAAGGGGGGGTTTTTTTTTTTTTTTTTAAAAAAAAAAAATTTTTTTTAAAATTTTTTTTTTTTTTCCCCTTTTACCCCTTTTTTTTTTTTTTTTTTGGGAATTTTTTTTGGGTTTTTTTTTTGGGTTTTTAATTTTTTTTTCCCCCCCAAAATTTTTTAAATTTTCCCTTTTTATTTTTTGGGGGTTTTAAAAAATTTTTTAAAAAAAAAAACCCTTTTTTTTTTTTTTAAAAAAAAATTTTTGGGGTTTTTTTTAAAAAAATTTTTTTTTTTTAAAGGGGCCCAAACCCCTTTTTGGGGGAAAAAAAATTTTTTTTTTTTTTTTTAAAAAAAAATTTTTTTTAAATTTTCGGGGGGTTTTGGGTTTTAAAAAAGGGGTTTTTTTTTGGGTTTTTTTTAAAAAGGGTTTTTTTTTGGGGGTTTTTTGGGGGAAAAAAAATTTTTTTTAAAAATTTTTAAAAATAATAAAAAAAAAATTTTTTTAAAAAAAAAATTTTTTTAAAAAAAATTTTTAATTTAAAACCCCTTAAAAAAAATTTTAAAAAAAAAATTTTAAATTTTTTTTCCCCCCCTTTTTTTTTTTGGGGGGGGGGGGGGGAAATTTTTTTTTTTTTTTTTAAATTTTTAAAACCCCCCTTTTTTTTTAAAAATTTTTTTTTTTTCTGTTTTTTTGGGTTTCCCCCCCCCTTTTTTTTTTTTGGGGTTTTGGGGGGGGGGAAAAAATTTTTAAAACCCGGGGGGGGGGAAAAAATTTTTTTTTTAAAAAAGGGGAATTTTTTTTTTAATTTTTTAAAAAAATTTAAAAAAAAAAAAAAAAACCCCGGGAAAAAAATCATTTTAAAGGGAAAGGCTGTTGGGGGGGGTTTTGGGGGTTTTCCCAATCTTTTCCCGGGGGGAAAAAAAAATTTTTGGGGGGGGGGGTTTTTTTTTTTTTAAATTGGTTTTTTTAAATTTTTTCCCAAAGGAAAAAAAATTTTTTTTTTGGGGAAAAATTTATTTTTTAAGGGTTTTTTCCCCCAAGGGGGGGGGAAACAAAAAAGGGGGAAAAAAAATTTAAAAAAAATTTTTTTAAAAAGGGGCCGGGGGGAAAAAAAGGGGGGGGGTTAAAAAAAAAAAAAATTTTAAAAAGGGGAAAAAAAAATTTTTTGAAAAAAAAGGAAAAAAAATTGGGTTTTTAAAAAAAAAGTTTTTTTTCCCCGGGGGGGGGTTTTTAAAAAAAAAAAAAGGGGGGAAAAAAAGGGGGTTTTTTAAAAAATTTAAAAAAACCCAAAGTTTTTTTTTGGGGGGGGGGGTTAAAAAAAAAAAAAACCCCTTTTTTTTAAAAAAAGGTTTATTTTTTTAAAAAATTTTTAAAAAATAAAAAAAAAGGGTTTGGTTTTTTTAAAAAGGTTTTAAAAAAATTTTTTAAAAATTTTTTTAAAAAAAAAAACCCCCCAAAAAAAAAAACTAACCCCCAAAAAAGAGGTTTTTTTTAAAAAATTTTAAAAAAAAAAACCCTTTTTGGGGGGGTTTTTTAAAAAAAATTTTTTTAAAAAAAAAAGGGTTTAAAATTAAAAAAAAAAAAAAATTTTAAAAAAATTTCCCAAATTTTTTTTTAAAAAAAAAAAAAGGGAAAATTTTTTGGGGGTTTTTTGGGGGGAAAATTTTTTAAAAAAAGGAAAAAATTAAAAAAAATTTTTGGGGGAAAAAATTTGGGTTTTTTTAAAAAAAAAAAAAAAAAAAAAAAAACCCCCCCTTTTTAAAAAAGGGAAAGGAAAAAAAAAAAATTTTTTTTTTTTTAAAAAAAAAAAAGGGTTTTTTTTTAAAAAAAAAAGGGGGGCCCGGGGAAAAAAACCCCCGGGGCCCCCCCCAAAAAAAAAAAACCCCCCTTTTTTAAATTTTGGGAAAAAAAAGGGGAAAGGGTTTTTTTCCCTTTTTTGGGGAAAAAATTTTTTGGGGGTTTCAAATTTAAAAAATTTTTTTTCCCTTTTTAAAATTTTTAAAAACCCAAAAAAATTTTAAAAATTTTTTTTTTTTTTAAAAAAAATTTTTTTTTTTAAAAAAAAAAATTTTGTTTTTAAAAGGGGAAATTTTTTTTTTTTTTTGGGGGAAAAGGGGGGGGGAAACCGGGGGCCAATTTAAAAAAATTTTTTTTTTTTTTTTTTGGGGGGCCGGGATTTTGGGGTTTAAAAATTTTAAAAAAAAAAAAAATTTTTTTAAAAAGGTTTTTTGGGGTTTAATTTTTTTTTTTTTTAAAAAAAAATTTTTTTTTAAAAAAAAAAAAGGGGGGAAAAAAAAATTTTTTTAAAAAAAAAAAAAAAAAAAGGGGTTTTTTTTTTTTAAAAAACTTTTTTTTTCCCCGGAAATTTGGGGGGGGTAAAAAAAAAATTTTTTTTTTTTGGGGGGGGGGGGGGGGGAAAAAACCCCCTTTGGGGAAAAAAAATTTTAAAAATTTTTTTTTGGGGTTTTTTTTTTTCCCCCTTTTTCCCCTTAAACCGGGGGGGAAAGGTTTTTTTTTTCCTTTTTTTTGGGGGGGGGGGGTTTTTTTTTTTTTTTTCCTTTTTAAAAAAAAAGGTTTTAAAGGGTATTTTTTTCCCCCCGGGGGATTTTTTTTAAAAAAAAATTTAAACCCTTGGGGGTTTGGTGGGGGGAAAAAAAAACCCCCGGGTTTCCCCCCCCCTTTTTTTTTTTTTTTAAATTTTTTTTTTTTGGGGGGGGGGAAAAAATTTTTTTTTAATCATTCCTTGGGGAAAAAAGTTTGGGAATGGCACTTAAAAGCATTCTTGGGGGGAAAAAATTAAAAGGGGCCCAAAATTTTTTAAAAAAAAAAAGGTTTTTTAATAAAAAACCCCCCCAAAAAATTTTTTTTTAAAATTTTTTTTTTCCCCCCAAAAAAAAAAAAGGGGGGGGGGTTTTTAAAAAAGGAAATTGGTTTTTTAAAAAAAAAAAAAAAAAAAGGGGAAAAAAATTTTTTAAAAAAAGGGTTTTCCCTTTGGGAAAAAAAGGGGGGGAAAAAAATTTAAGGGAAAAAAAGGGGGGGTTTTTAAAAAAAAAATTAAGTTTGGGGAAAAACCCAAAGGGCAAAAAGGGAAAAAAAAAATGGGCCCCCCTTCCCCCCAAAAAAAAAAAAATAAAAAAAATTTTTTTTAAAATTTGGTTTTTATAAAACCCAAAAAAAATTTCATTTAAAAAAATTTTTGGGGGGGGGAAAAAAAGGGGTTTTTAAAAAATTTTTTAAAAAAAAATTAAATTTTTAAAAATTTTTTTTTAAGGGGGGAAAAAACCCCCTTTTCCCCCTTTAAAAAAAAAAAAATTTTAAAAAAAAATTTGGGGGGCCCCAAAAAAAATTTTTTTGGGGAAAAAAAATGGTTTTTCCCCCCCAAAAAATTTTTTTTAAAAAATTTCCCAAAAAAAAAGGGGGGAAAAAAATTTTTTTTCCCTTTTCCCCAAAAATTAATTAAAAAAAAACCCCCCCTTTAAAAAAAATTTTTTTCCCGGGGGTTCCCCAAAAATTTTTTTAAAAAAAAAAAAAGGGGTTTTTTTTTTTTGTTTTGGGGAATTTGGGGTTTTAAAAAAAAAAGGGAAAAAGGGAAATTTTTTTAAAAATTTTTTTTAAAAAAATTTTTCCCCTTTTTTAAAATTTTAAAATTTTTAAAAAATTTTTTAAAAAAAAAAGGGGGTTTTAATTTTTAAAAATTTCCCCCCCAAATGTGGTTTCCCCCCCCAAAAAAAAAAAAATTTTTTTAAAAAAAAATTTTTAAAAAATTTTTTCCTTAAAAGAAAATTTTTAAAAAAAAGGGGGGGTTTTTTAAAAAAAAAAAAAAAAGGTTTTAAAAAAAAAACCCCCCCCCTTTTTTTTTTTTAAAAAAAAAAAAATTTAAAATTTTTTTAATTTTTTTGGTTTTTAAAAAAAAAAAACCCCAAAAAATTTTTAAAAAAATTTTTTTTTTTAAAAAAAAAAAACCCAAAAAAGGGGGGGCCCCGGGGGGAAAAAAAAAAAATTTTTTTTAAAAAATTTTTTTTTTTTAAAATTTTTTTCCCCCCTTTAAAAAATTTTTAAAAAAAGGGTTTTAAGGGGCCCGGCAAAAAAAAAAGGGTAAAACCGTCCCTTTTTAAAAAACCTTTTAAAAAAGGGTTTAAAATTTTCCCCCCCCTTTTTTTTGGGGGGGGGAAAAAATTTTTTAAAAAAGGGGGAAAAAAAAGGGGGGCCCGGGGAAAAAAAATTTTTTCCCCCCAAAATTTGGGTTTTTTCCCCCTTTTTTTTGGTGGAATTTTTATTCCCAAAAGGGGGAAAAAATTTTTTTAAAAAAAAAAAGCCCCCCAAAAAAAAAAAAAAATTTTTTAAAAATTTTGGGGCCGGGAAAAAAGGGGGGTTTTAAAAATTTAAAAAAACCCCCAAAAAATTAAAAAAAATTCCCGGGAAAAAAAAAATTTAAAAAATTTAAAAAAAAAAAAATTTTTTTGGGAAAAAAAAAAAATTTTTTTTAAAAAAGGGGGGGAAAAAACCCAAAAGGGGGGTTTTTTTGGGGGGGGGAAAGGGAAAAAAAATTTTTTTAAAAAAAACCCCTTTTTTTTTTGGGGCCGGGGGGGGAAAAAAGGGGAAAACCCCCTGGGAAAAAAAAAAAATTTAAAAAAAAATTTTTAAAAAAAAAAAACCCCCCCAAAAAAAGGGCCCCCGGGGGGGAAAACCCCAAAAAAAAAACCCCCTTTCCCCTTTTTTAAAAAAAGGGGGGGCCGAAAACCCCAAAAAAAAGCCCCCAAAAAAAATCCCCAAAAGGGGGGGTTAACCCCCCCCCCGGGGCCCCCCCCCAAAAAAAACAACCCCCCTTTTGGGGGGGGCCCCCCCCCCCCTTTTTTTTTTTGGGTTTTTTCCCTTTTTAAAAAAATTTTTATTTTAAAATTAAAAAAAACCCCCCCAAAAAAGGTTTTTGGGAAAAAAAAATTGGGGGAAAAACCCTTTTTTGGGGGGGTTTTTAAAAAAAAAAAAATTTTTCCCCCCCTTTAAAAAACCCCCCAGAAAAAAAAAATTTTAAAAAAAAAAAAAAAAAAGGGCCCCCTTTTTTTAAATTTTTTTAAAACCCCCGGGGGAAATTTTTTGCGTTTTTTAAACCCCAAAATTTAAACCCAAATAACCCCGGGGGTTTTTTTTTTTTTTAAAAAAAGGGTTTTTTTAAAATTAAATTTTTTTTTTCCGGGAAAAAAGGAAAAAAATTTAACCTTTTTTTTGTAAAAAAAAAAATTTAAAAACCCGGGGGGGAAAAAAAAGGGGGAAAAAAAAAAATTTTTTTAAAAAAAATTAAAGGGAAAAAAAATTGGTTTTCCCAAAAAACCAAAATTTTTAAAAAAAATTTTTTTTAAAATTTTTTTCCCCCCCCCCCCCCTTTTAAAAGGGAAAACCCCTTTGTTTTTAAAAAAAATTTTGGGGAATTTGGATTTTTTAAAAAAAATTTTTTTTTTTTTTTTTAAAAATTTAAAATTTCCCAAAATTAAAACCCCGGCCCAAAATTTTTTCCCCAAAAAAAAAAAAGGGGGAAAAATTTTAAATTTTTTTTTTTTTAATTTTTTTTTTTTTTTTAATTTTTGGGGAAAAAAAACCCCCCCTTTTTAAAAATTTTTTTTTTTTGGGGGTTTTTCTTTTTTTTTTTCCCCCAAAAATTTTTAAGGGGTTTTTTTTTGGGGGTTTTTTTTTTTTTAAAAAAATTTTAATTTTTTTTTTAAAAAAAAAATTTTTTTTTAAAAAAAAAAAAAAATTTTAAAATTTCCCTTTTTTTTTTTAAAAATTTAAGGGCCCAAAATTTTTTTTTTTTTTTTAAAAAACCCAAATTTTTTCCCCAAAAAAAAAAAAAAAAACCCCCCCCAAAAAAATTTTAAAATTAAATTCCAAGGGGCCGTTTTAAAAAAAAAAAACCCCCCAAAAAAAATTTTTTAACCCAAAAAAAAAACTTTTTTTTTAAAAATTTTTTTTTAAAAAGGTTTTTTTAAACCCCTTAAACCCTTTTTTTTAAAAAAAATTTTTTTTTAAAAAAATTTTTTTTCTTTTTTTAAAGAAAAAAAAACCCAAAAAAAGGGGGAAAAAAAAAAAATTTTCCCCCAAAAAAATTTTTTCCTTTTTAAAAAAAAAAAAAGGGGAAAAATTTTTCCCCAAAACCCCCCAAAAAAACCCCGAGAAAATTTAAAAATTTTTAAATTTTTCTTTGGGGGGGTTTTGGGGGAAAAACAAAAAAAAAAAAAATTTAAAAAAAATTTTTTTAAAACCCTTTTAAAAGGGGGGGGAAAAAGGTTTTTTTCCCTTTTTAAAAAACCCCCAAAATTTTTTAAAAATTTTAAAACCAAAAATTTTTGTAAAAAATTTTTTAAAATTTTTTTTAAAAATTTTTTAAAAAAAAAAAAAGGGGGGAAAACCCCCAAAAAAACCCCGGGGGGAAAAGGAAAAAAAAAAATTGGGAAAAAAAAAAACAAAAAACCCAAAACCCCAAAACCCCAAAAAATAAAAACCCCCTTTTTAAAATTCCCAAAAAAAAAAAGGGGAAAAAAAAAATTTTTTTAAATTTTTTTAAACCCCAAAAAAAATTTTAAAAAAATTTTTCAAATAAATTTTTAAAAAAAATAATTTAAAAAAATAAAAAGGGGAAAAAAAAATTTAAAAAAAATTTTTTTTAAAAAAAAAAAAAACAAATTAAAAACCCCAAAAAAAAAAAAGGGGGGGAAAAAAAACCCCCCACCCCCCCCTTTTTAAAAACCCCCCAATATTAAAAAAAAGGGGGGAAAAAAACCCCCAAACCCAAAAATTCCCCCAAAAAAAAAATTAAAAATTTTTTAAAAAATTAAAAAAAAAAAGGGGGGAAAATTTTTAAAAAAAAATTTAAAAAAAAAATAGGAAAAAAACCCTTTAAAAAAAAAACCTTTTAAAGGGGGCCCCCCAGGTTAATTTTTTCCCCCCTAGGAAAGGGGAAAAAAAAAAAAAATTTAAAACCCCCCCCCCCTTTTTTAAAAAAAACCCCCAAAAAGGGGGTTTTTTTAAAAAAAAAATTTTTAAAAAAACAAATTTAAAAAAACCCAAAAAAAAAAAAATTTTTTTTAAAAACCCCAAAAAAAAAACCCCCCCCCCCAAAAAAAACCCCCCCCTTTCCCCAAAAACCCCCTTTTTTGGGGGAAAAAAGGGAAAAAAACCCCAAAATTTTTTTAAAAAAAAAAAAAAACAAAAAATCTTTTTTCCCCCCCCAAAAAAAAATTTTTTTTTTTAAAAGGGGAAAAAAAAAAGGTTTTAAGGGAAAAATTAAATTTTTTCCCCCTTAAAAAAAGGGGAACCCCTTTTTTTTTAAGGGAAAAAAAGGGGGGGAAAAAAAATTTTCCCCAAAAACAAAAGGAAAACCCCCCCCAAAAACCCCCCCAAAAAAAAACCAAAAAATGGGGGTTTTTTTTCCCCCCCCACAAAAAATTAAAAAACCCCCCCAAAAAAAAAATTTTTTTTTCCCCGGGGAAAACAAACCCCCCAAAAAAAAAAAAAAAAATTTTTTAAAAAAAAAAATTAATTTTAAAATTTTAAAAATTTTTAAAAATTCCAAATTTTTTAAAAAAAAAAAACCCCCCCCAAAAAAAAAAGGGGGGAAAATTTTAAAAATTTTTCCCCATTTAAAAAATTTTAAAATTTTAAAAAAAAGGGGAAAAAAAAAACCCCGGGGAAAACCCCAAACCCAAAAAAAAATTTTTTTAAAAATTTTAAAAAAATTTAAAAAAAAGTTTTTTTCCCCTTTTTGTTTTTTAAAAAATTTTTTTTTTCCCCTTTAAAAAAAAAAAAGGGGGGGGAAAATTTTTTTTTAAAAAAAAAACCCCCCCCCGGGGGAAAAAACCCCCTTCCCCAAAACCCAAAAAAACCCCCCAAAAAAAATTTTCCCAAAAAAAAAAAAAATTTTTTTTTTTGGCCCCCAAATTTAAAAAAAAATTTTTAAAAAGGTTTAAAACCCCCAAAAAAAAAAACCCCCCCCCAAAAAAAAATTTTTTTAAAGGGGGGGAAAAAAAAATTTTTTTAAAAACCCCCCCAAAACCTTTTAAAAAAAAAAAATTTTTTTTTTTTTTGGCCCCCCCCCCCCCCCCCCCCCTCCCTTTCCCCCCAAAACCCCCCCTTTTTTTCCCCCCCCCTTTTTTTTTTTTTTCCCCCCCCCCTTTTTTTAAAAAAAAATCCCCAAAAATTTTTTTTTTTAAAAAACCCCCTTTTTTTTTTTCCCCCCAAAATTAAACCCCCCATTTTAAAATTTAAAATTTAAAAAATTTTTTTTTTTAAAAAACCCCAAAAATTTTTTTTTTTTTTAAATTTTTCCCCCAAAACCCCTTTTTGGTTTTTTTAATTTTCCCCCCCCATTTTCAATTAAAAATTTTTTTTTTTTTTTTAAAAATTTTAAAATTTTTAAAAATTTTAAAAAAGGAAGGTTTTTTAAAAAAAAATTTTTCCCCCTTTTTTTTTTTTAAAAAATTTTTTTTTAAAAAAAAAAAAAAATTAAAAAAAAATTTTTTAAAAAATTTTAAAACCCCTTCCCTTTAATTTTTTTTAATTTAAAAAAAATTTTTTTTAAATTTTCCCCCAAAAATTTTTTTTTTTTTTTTTTTTTTTACTTTTTTAAAAAAGGGGGGGGGGTTTTTTTTTTTTTTTTTTTTTTAAAAACCCCTTTTTTAATTAAAAAGGAAAACTTTGGGGGGGGGAAAAAAAAAAAAACCCTTTACAAAAAAGGGGGGGGGGGGAAAAAATTTTTCCCCCCCCCCCTTTTGGGGGGAAAAAAAAAAAAAAAAAAAAAAAAAAAACCCCCCAAAAGGGGAAAAAGGGGAAAAAAAAAGGGAAAAAATTTTTAAATTTTAAAAAAAAAAAACAAAAAAAAAAATTTTTTTTTTTTTATTTAAAAAGAAATTTGGGGGTTTTTTTTTAAAAATTAAGGGGGTTTAAAATTTAAAAGGGGGGCCCCGGGGAAAAAAAAAATTAAAAGGGGGTTTTTTTAAAAAAATTTTTTTTTAAAAAATTTTTTAAAAAAAAAAAATTTTTTTGGGGAAAAAGGTTTTCCCTTTTAAAAAATTTGGGTTTTTTTAAAAAAAAAAGGAAAAAGGGGGGGGGTTTTTTCTTTTTAAAAAAAACCCCAAAATTTTTGGGGGAAACCCCCTTTTTTTTAAAAAAAAATTTAGGATTTTGGGGCCCAAAAAAAATAATTTTAAAAAGGTTTTTTTCCAAAAAAATTTTTTTTCCCAAAAAAAAATTTTTTTAAAAACCGGCCCCCTTTTTTTTTTTTAAAATTTTTTTGGGGGGGCCCCCTTTTTTCCCTTTTTTTTAAAAAAAAAAAAAAAAAACTTGGGGAAAAAAAATAAAAAAAAAAATTTTTTAAATTTTTTTTTTAAAAAAAAAATTTTTAAAAACCTTTGGTTAAATTTTTTTTTTCTTCCCTTTTTGGGGGGAAAAAAAAAATTTTTTAAAAAAAAATTTTTCCAAAAGAAAAATTTTTTTTTTGGGGGTAATTTTTTTCCCCCTTTGGTTTTTTGGGGGTTTTTTTTTTTAAAAAATTTTGGGGGGCCCAAGGTTTTTGAAAAAAAAAGGGGGTTTTTTGGTTTTTAGGAAAAGGGGAAATTAGGAAAGGGGCCCCCCCCCTTAAAAAAAGGCCCCTTTTTTTTTGGGGGGGTTTTAAAGGGAAAAAAAAAAAACCCCCTTTTAAAGGGGGTTTTTTCCCAAAAAATTTTTTTAGCAAAAATCCGGGAAAATTTAAAATTTTTCAAATCTTTTAAAAAAAGGGAATTTTTTTGGGGGGGTTTTAATTTTTTTAAAAATTGTTTTTCCTTACCCAATTTAAAAATTTTGGGGTTTTTTAAACAAGGGGTTTTTTTGGGTTTTTTTTTTTAAAAAAAAAAGGGGAAATTTTGGGGGTTTTTTTGGAAAATTTTTTAAACCCCCCGGGGGGTTTTTTTGGGAATTTTAAAAAAAAAGATTTAAAGGTTTTTTAAATTTTAAGGTGAAAATTTTTGGGTTTTTTTAAAATTTTTTTTTTGGGGCCCCCCCTTTTTTTTAAAGGGGGAAAATAAAGGGGAAAAAAGGGGGGGGGAAAAAAAAAAAAAAATTTTTTTTAAAATTTTAAAATTTTTGGGGGGGTTTAAAAGGTTTTTTTTTGGGGAAAAAAAAATTTTTTTTTTTGGGGGGGGGGAATTTTTTATTAAATTTTTGGTTTTGGGGGAACTTTTTTTAAAAATTTTAAAATTTTTCCGGTTTTTAAACACCCGGGGGGGGGTTTTTCCCTTTTTTTTTCTTTGGGGAAAATTTTTTTTTTCCCCCCAACCCCGGCCCCTTTTAATTTTTTTTTTCCCTTTTTTTTTTTAAAAACTGGGGGTTTGGGGGGTTTTTTTTTTTTTTCCCAAAATTTTTTTTAAAATTTTTTTAAAAATTTTTTTATTTTCCCCCGGGTTTTTTTTAAAAAAAAAGGGGGTTTTTTTTTTTTTTTAAAAAATTATTTTGGGCTTTGGGGAAAATTTTTTTTGGGGGTTTTTGGGGGGTACCACTGTATTTCCCTTGGCCACAATGGTAGCGATGGTAGAATAGGCTTTACCATACAGCCTGGCCAGCTCAGTGATATGCACTCCACTTTCATATTTTTCTATTAACTCCTTCTTCAGTTCTACTGTATTTCTGAGCCTTTTTACCACAGGGGCTGGCACTAGGAGCTTTCTTTGGACCCATGGTAGCTTATTTAGCAGTTGCAAGCACTAAAAACAGTGGAATAATGACAATATACTGGTATGAATGCGTGGGTGGTGGTCACTCTTGCTTGTAAACAATAGCACACTGAGCTCCCTGGAGTGCCCGCACAGCTGGGCCACGCGGATGCGTTCGGGACGAATATCGTAAACCGAACGGATCATCGTAAACGGAGTCAATATTTTGACGTAAAAATGTATCGCTAATCGGTTTTATCGGTATCCGACAATATCACTAACCGAGTTACCACTGTAAATATATTGAACAACCATGTTGACATCACACATCCTTGTCTAAGGCCCACTTTTACTTGGAAATAATCTCCCTCTCTCCTACACACTCTAACCTGATCCTCACTATCCTTATAAAAACTCTTCACTGCTTTCAGTAACCTACCTCCTATTCCATGCACCTGCAACATCTGCCACATTGCCCCCCTATCCACCCTATCATATGCCTTTTCCAAATCCATAAATGCCACAAAAACCTCTTTACCCTTATCTAAATACTGTTCACCTATATGTTTCACTGTAAACACTTGGTCTACACACCTCCCACCTTTCCTAAAGCCCCCTTGTTCAACTGCTATCCTGCTCTCCGTCTTATTCTTAATTCTTTCAATAATAACTCTACCATACACTTTACCAGGTACAGTGGACCCCCGCTATTCGAACTTAATCTGTTCCAGGAGCTAGTTCTCAACGCGAAATGTTCGAGTGGCGATTTAATTTTTCCCATAAGAAATAATGGAAATACAATTAATCCGTTCCTGCTGTCAGGAGGCATGACAAAATAGTACTTCACTGTGAAGCTATTATCAACTCGACAGCTTATTTATCTATCACAATTCATCTAATATGACATAATAAACAATATAAATAACATAAAAACCTGATATATTCAAATTTCAAATTCAGATTCTTTATTTCTAGTAATATACATAGTGGGGTGTAATTATAGTAATGTACATTTTACGAAGTAGATATTACAAGATGGCCAATAATATGCCTAGGTATGCCTAGGCTTTTCAGGCAGTCTTATGATAGGTCTTACTCAATAGTGACACAATGATTATACTGATTGTAAGGTTAGGTAATTGTAGTGATTAATTGGTTTACAATATTGAGGTATTGAAATTTAAACATTTAAGAATTTAACAATTAGTTTATATATTAATGGTAATGGTGATGTATTGGCATAATACCATTTCTATATTGGAGTGTCTTAGGCAAACTTATGACTAGCTTAAGAATTATGAAGCAATAGTTGTATAAGAATTTTAGTCAGTCAAGTGAAACAATGAGCATTTTTCAAAGTACATAGTTTATAGTATGATCATTTAGTTTTGGGTGAGTAGGTGGTTTTTGAGTTGAGTCTTAAATTGATTTTCAGACAAGATTATCTTAATATTTACTGGTAATGAATTCCAGATTCTGGGGCCCTTTATGTGCATAGAATTTTTACATAGGTTGATATGAACACGGGGTATATCAAAAAGTGATCTGTGTCTTGTGTTGTGGTCATGGGTCCTATTAAAGTTGATGAGGAGAGTTTTGAGCAGAGGGTTTATATTAGAGTGTAAAGTTTTATATATGTAGTAGGCACAAGAGTAAGTATGAATGTTCTTTACGGTGAGTAGTTTGAGACTTTTGAATATTGGTGGAGTATGCTGTCTAGAGTGGGAATTTGTTATCATTCTGACTGCGGCCTTTTGTTGTGTTATGAGTGGTCTAAGGTGATTTAACGTTGTTGATCCCCATGCACAGATTCCATAGGTGAGATACGGGTAGATAAGTGAATGATATAGTGCAAGGAGAGCTGATTGAGGTACATAATAGCGTATCTTTGATAATATGCCTATTGTCCCTGGCAGGAATGACATAATCATTGTCCCTGGGAGGAATGACATAATCATTGTCCCTGGCAGGAATGACATAATCATTGTACCTGGCAGGAATGACATAATCATTTTCCCTGGCAGGAATGACATAATCATTGTCCCTGGCAGGAATGACATAATCATTGTCCCTGGCAGGAATGACATAATCATTGTCCCTGGCAGGAATGACATAATCATTGTCCCTGGCAGGAATGACATAATCATTGTCCCTGGCAGGAATGACATAATCATTGTCCCTGGCAGGAATGACATAATCATTGTCCCTGGCAGGAATGACATAATCATTGTCCCTGGCAGGAATGACATAATCATTGTCCCTGGCAGGAATGACATAATCATTGTCCCTGGCAGGAATGACATAATCATTGTCCTTATATTACAGAGTCACTTATATGTTCAGAACTACTAAATGCCTCAAATGATGTAGTTGAAGTATTAGCAATAAAGGTCGAGAATCAAAACCTGGTCATCGTGGTTGTCTACAAGCCCCCGGATGCAACGTTCCAACAATTCTAGGAATAGCTTCTGAAAACTCACCACTGTCTGGAAAATCTTCCAGCTCCTGCCCCCAACATCTTGCTACTGGGGGATTTCAACCTCAGGCACTTAAAATGGAGGAACATTGCAAACAGATGAAAATTCACACATGCATGAACTTTTAAATCTCTGCACCAAGTTCACCTTAAACCAGCAAATAGTAGAGCCCACAAGATTAAGAGAATACGCTGGACCTCATCTTCACCAACAATGATGATCTGATACGAAATGTCATCATATCAAAAACAATATACTCAGATCACAACATAATAGAGGTCCAGACATGCATGCGGGGAGCCCCAGATCAACAAAATGTGATCAGCCGTGAGGGAGCTTTCTCCAAATTCATCTTCAATAACAAAAACATAAGGTGGGACCAAGTAAACCAAGTCTTAAATGATATAAACTGGGAAGATTGCCTAAGCATCACGGATCCCAACATATGTCTAGAACAAATTAACTCTGTGGTACTTGAGGTTTGCTCAAGGCAAATTCCCTTAAGGAAAAGGAGGAGAAGATGCAAACTAGAAAGAGAGAGGCGCTCCCTATACAGGCGAAGGCACAGAATAACGGAGCGGCTACAGGAGGCCAATATCTCTGAAATACGTAGGGAGACACTAGTCAGAGAAATAGCAAACATCGAATTAAAACTAAAGGAATCTTATAGGAATCAAGAGACACGGGAAGAACTAAGAGCCATAAATGAAATTGAAAGAAACCCTAAGTATTTCTTTTCCTATGCAAAATCAAAGTCGAGAACAACAACCAGTATTGGGCCCCTACTTAAACCGGATGGGTCCTACACAGATGACAGCAAGGAAATGAGTGAGATACTTAAATCCCAGTATGACTCAGTCTTTAGCGAGCCACTAACCAGACTGAAAATCGAAAACCTAAATGATTTTTTTATGAGTGCCACAGAACTTGACAGATGCATGCCTTTCTGACATCATCACGACGCCAAATGACTTCGAAAAGGCAATAAATGACATGCCTATGCACTCCGCTCCTGGCCCAGACTCATGGAACTCCGTGTTCATCAAGAACTGCAAGAAGCCCTTATCACAAGCTTTTAACATCCTATGGAGAGGGAGCATGGACACTGGGATTGTCCCGCAGCTACTAAAAACAACAGACATAGCCCCGCTCCACAAAGGGGGCCTCTTTAAGGGGGGCTCCTTGTCGTGGTAAAGAGGCTATCGGTCTGAGGAATTGGACCTCTTGGTCTTCTTCCTCAGACCGAACCTAATTACCCCCAAATCCCCCCTCCCTTTTCCCATCTTCCCCATCCTCCCTTTTCCCTTTCCTCCTCCTCCTCCTCCTCCTCATCCCTCCCTTATTTCCTTCCCAGTTTTACCCTGGGAGCTTCTCTCCTCAGGCATTCTAGTTCCTAGGTAGGGGGAAGGGTATCGTAGTCCATCCCATTCCGTTGAGGTCCTTGGCGGTGGTGTAGTTTGCCGTGGAATCTGGATCGCCTGGGGATGTCCCGATACCTCTCCAGTCACCCGGTGGGTGGCTTTGGGTATCTTTCGGGCGACGGGTGTATCTCTGGAGGCCACCTTTCGGATTCCGGGGGTGGTGGCCGAAGGCGGTATGCTTTGTGGCGGATATCCGGCCGCCCTCTCTTTTGTCTGCCGAGATGGCTCGGTGGATGTGAGGTTGCTATCCCGGATTGCTGGTTTACTGGCATGAAGGGTAGGGTATGGCACGGGTTCCATGCAGCATCTGCACTACTTGCAGTGTTGAGGTCCTCTTGGGCACGGAGGGGGATTTGCGCTCACTTTCATTCCTCCTAGGACCTATTCCTCCACGTTCCCCCCTTTTTTTTATTCTTTTTTTTCTTTTTATTTTCTTTTCTTTCTTTTTTTTTCTTAAAAATAAAAAGAAAGAAGTAACCTAACCATGGCTGACCCAATCCATGAACCCACTACCCCCGGGCCCCTTCCTGATACCGCACCCAGTACTGACCCTGCCTCGTTAACGGACAACTCTTTGAACACCTCTCATGCCCCTGTACCTCTTGCTGGTGCCGGTTCGTCACCTGCTTCAGGTACCAGGGACCCGACTGGCCCTTTCGATACGTCTGACCTTCGCTCTTCTCTGACCTTGATTCCGGCTTCTCCCTCGACGGTGCGGCAATTTTCGAATCGCTCTCCCGTCTCCCATCGGACCACCCCCGGTCCCACACAAAAACGACCAAGACCCACACATGACGATTCGACACTCCCTTCTCGTTCCTCGCAGAAACGACCAGCTCGTCACGCACTCCCCTTAAACTCTCTGTTTCAAACTACTCAATGGACAAAGTTTTTTACTCTTCGTCCAACTTCTCCTAATACCTATCTTTCAGACCATAGTATTGGTAAGGCTCTGCTACGCCATGTTGGTAAAGACATCTCGTTTCACGCTCTCAAGAGCGGCACTGGCATCATCACGGTCCAGAATGCTGGCCAAGCTCGCAATCTTTCTCTTCTCACGACCATAGATACTACTTTTGTTACTATTGACAAGCACCATTCCCTCAATTCTGGCGTTTTGGTCATCCAGCAAAATATTGCAGGTCCATGGCCGAATGCCCAGTCTGTGGTGCTAACGACCATGCCAGTTCTTCTTGTACTCTACCTCCCTCTTGCCTTAACTGTCATGAGGCACATCCTTCATATTCTCGCCGTTGTCAGGTTTACCTGAATGAGCGGGAAATCCGTTGTCTCAAAGAGGCGGAAGGCTTCTCCTATGCTATGGCTGTCTCTCATCTTCGCCTTCAAGGGAAACTTCCCCGTATTTCTTATTCTCGCATTGCTAAACGTCGCCCCGCTTCTGGGGTCCCAACTTCCACGGCTTCCTCTGTGGTTGCCTCATCCTCCGTCACCCCTGTCTCGAATCCTTTTGATGTTCTTGGCTCCGAGGTCCCTACCTCGGCTTCCCATACTATCCACACTCCTTCCTCTATTCACTCGCACAGTTCTGAGTCTACACGTCCTCGTCCTACACCTAAACCTCAGCGCCCCCCCTCTTATAAGCCCGGCAAAAAATCCCTATTGCCAGGTTCTTTGCCTCCGACTAGTTCTGTAACGTGTGTGGAGGTTCATCCTCCTCCTCATACTCTACCTTCATCCCCTGTCCCCTCCCAAGTCCCTACGACAGTTCCCTCTTCTACCTCCTCGTCCTCTACTTTAGTACAGTCTATTGACTCCCCGATAGTTTCTTCCATTTCTAATGTAGTCTCCCATTCTGCATCTTTGACTTCCGAAACACTGGAAGCTATTGCAGAATATATTTCAGAGACTGGGCCGATGATGGACACTACTCCATCTGAGGTTCCTAATCTCTCTTCTTCGTCTCAACCCCCTCTTCCTTCACAATGTCCTCCTCCCTCTCTGATTACAGGTCTTCCGCTGCCTCCACACGTGGACTTTTCTAACCCTAGTCCATAGCTTCCTCTCACTACCACTTCTATCTTTTTCTCCATAAATCATGGCTTATTTGCAGTGGAATATCCGAGGCCTCAGGGGTAACAGGGGTGAGCTTCAGATGTTGCTCTCCCAGTTTTCCCCTATTGGGGTCTGTTTGCAAAAACCCAAACTACAATCCACTGTTATCAGGCCCTTTTCAGGCTATAATTTGTTATATTCATCGGATCCTCTTTCCGATGGAACCTTTAACGAAAGTGCTCTCCTTATATGCACTGGTGTTCCATACCGTCAGCTCTATGTCCCTTCTTCCTTACATTACACAGCAGCCCGTATCCACTTGAATAAGTGGTATACACTATGTTCTTTATATCTCTCCCTTCGCGGGCATTGTCTATCCCAGATGTTGATTTTCTGGTTTCTTCCTTACCGCCACCTTCTATTACTTGGCGATTTTAACGCGCACCACTTTCTCTGGGGAGGGTCGCACTGTGACTCCCGTGGCATTCAGTTGGAGGCATTTCTTGCTTCTCTTCCCCTCCATATTTTAAATACGGGTACTCCTACCCATTTTGATCCCCGAACTCATTCTTTCTCCTGCATCGATCTTTCCATCTGCTCTTCATCAATTGTCCTTGACTTCACCTGGTCTGTCCTCCCGGACTTACATGACAGCGATCATTTCCCAATTATCCTAAAGTCCCCTCTGTTTTCTCCACCTCCTCATAGCCCACGCTGGCAATTTGACCGGGCGAAATGGGACCTTTACGCACATCTTACTGCCTTTCATGAGGTTCCTACCTCGTCCTCCATTGATGAGGTTTCACATCTCTTTTCGTCCTCCATCTTCACAGCAGCTTCACATTCTATTCCTCAAACCTCGGGCAAGCATCCTCAGAAGTGCGTGCCTTGGTGGTCTCCTACTTGTGCTCGGGCAGTGCGTTTGAAACGCGCTGCATGGGGCAGGTATCGGTATAACAGAACTACAGAGAGACTCCTTGATTTTAAGCAGAAGAGAGCTATTGCTCGCCGTGTCATACGTGATGCTAAACGCACTTGCTGGCGAGATTACGTTTCTACTGTCACTTCGGCTTCCTCGATGAGTGCAGTCTGGAAGAAAGTGCGGAAATTGAGTGGTAAATTCTCCCCTGACCCGGCTCCTGTTCTTCAGGTTGCTGGTGTCGATATAGCACACCCTCTTGTCGTTGCCACTGAAATTGGTAATCATCTCGTCCGCATTTCTCAGGGTCTACATCTATGCCCTCGTTCCTTTCTTCTAAGTCTGCCAGCGAGTTAAAGCCCTTAGATTTTTCTTCTCTTAGAGAAGAATCCTATAATGTGCCTTTTACCCTTCAAGAACTGGAGGCAACACACTCTGCTTGCCGATCATCGGCAGCCGGGCCAGACGGCATACATATTCGTATGCTGCAGCATTTACATCAGTCTGCTCTTACTGTCCTCTTACGACTCTTTAATCTCATATGGTCGCAAGGAGTTCTTCCCCAGCTGTGGAAGTCTGCTATTGTTCTCCCTTTTCGAAAACCAGGTACTACGGGACGTGATTCCTCTCACTACCGTCCCATCACTCTTACCAGTGCAATTTGCAAGGTGATGGAACGTCTAGTTAATAGACGTTTGATGTGGTATTTAGAGACTCACAATAGTCTCTCCCCTAGTCAATATGGCTTCCGTAAGGGCCGTTCTGCCATTGACCCCTTGCTGCGCTTGGATACGTATATTCGTAATGCCTTTGCGAATAACCATTCGGTTATCGCTATCTTTTTCGACCTTGAGAAGGCTTATGACACAACTTGGAGATATAATATCTTGGCCCAGGCCCACTCCTTAGGCCTCCGAGGCAACCTACCATGCTTTCTTAAGGCCTTCTTAACTGACAGACATTTCCGGGTCCGGGTTAGTAATGAACTCTCCCCGGAATTTGTCCAAGCTGAAGGTGTCCCCCAGGGATGTGTTCTGAGCACAACACTCTTTCTGCTTGCTATAAATAATCTGGCATCTGTTCTCCCATCCAATATTTGGTCATCGCTCTATGTGGACGACTTTGCTATAGCTTGTGCAGGTGCTGACTGTCACCTCATTGCAGTTTCCCTCCAGCATGCCATCAACCAGGTTTCTGATTGGGCCACCACTCACGGGTTTAAATTTTCTAGTGGCAAAACTCATCAAATTACGTTCACTAGACGTTCTGTGGTCTCTGATCATCCATTGTACCTATACGGCTCACGTATCCCAGAACGTGATACAGTCAGGTTTCTCGGCCTCCTGTTTGACCGCAGATTGTCCTGGAAACCTCACATTACCTCTCTGAAGGCGACTTGTCATAGCCGGCTGAACCTCCTTAAAACCCTCGCACATCTTTCATGGGGGGCTGATCGTAGAACTCTCCTTCGCCTACATTCGGCCCTAATTTTATCGAAACTCGATTATGGTGACCAGATATATTCGGCAGCTTCTCCTGCCACTCTTTCCAGCCTTAATCCCATCCATCACCAGGGATTACGCTTATGCCTTGGTGCTTTCGTTCTTCCCCGGTCGAGAGCCTCTATGTAGAAGCGAACATTCCATCCTTGACCGATCGTCGAGATGCACATTGCATTCGCTATTATGTTCGCTCTCATGACCTCCGCAATCCTTCCATGTATAGGATTGTTACAGATGTTAGTAGGCGCTCTTTATTTGTTCGTCGCCCCTGCTTACTTCGTCCCTTTTCTCTTCGTCTACATTCACTCGTGTCTTCCCTTCAGCTCCCACCTCTATATGTTCATGTGACATCTCCTTTCCCCTACCCCTTGGGAAGTTCCTGCTGTCCGTGTCTGTTCTATTCCTCTACCTTGCGTGAAAGCCCAACTACCTACGGCGGCTTCTCGCTCTTTCTTTCTAGACCACTTCCGTTCTCATTCCCATTCCATCGCAGTATACACCGATGGTTCAAAGTCATCTGACGGCGTCGGATTCGCAGCAGTGTTTCCAGACAGCGTCGTACGAGGGCATCTATTACCCTCGGCTAGCATATTTACGGCTGAATTGTATGCCATTCTTGTGGCACTTATCCGTATTGCATCTATGTCTGTATCACCATTTGTGGTCGTTTCAGACTCCTTAGTGCTTTACAGGCTATCCGTAAAATTGATACACCTCACCCCTAGTTCTTCGTATCCACCTTTGGTTACGCCGTATCTTTAGCAAGCATAAAGATATTGTCTTTTGTTGGGTCCCTGGTCATGTTGACGTACAGGGCAATGAACAGGCATACACTGCTGCGCGGTCAGCAGTACATGACCTTCCAGTTTCATATAGAGGTGTTCCTTTCACGGACTATTTTGCGGTCATTGCTACCCACCTTCGCACCCGTTGGCAACAACGCTGGTCTGACCTGCTGAATAACAAACTTCATTCTATTAAACCGGTTATAGGTTTCTGGCCTTCTTCTTGTCACCAATGTCGAGGTTGGGAGACTACACTCTCCGTCTTCGCATCGGCCACAGTTGTCTTACTCACGGGTATCTCATGGAGAGGCTCCCTGCCCCTCTCTGTGAGCATTGTCAGGTTCCAGTGTCTGTTCGACATATCCTGTTGGACTGCCCACTCTATCAACGAGCACGCAGAATTTACCTCCAACAACGTCTTCGCTCTGCGGCCCTTTCTTTACCTTCCCTTCTTGCAGATGGACCCTCCTTTAATCCTGACTCTCTCATTGACTTTTTGACAGAAACTGACTTACTACACAAACTCTGAAGATTATACCTCTAGCACCTCCCTCAGTCCCTTCTACCCCGATCTTTGTTACCCTCCACCCCTGCACTATCCTCCGTCATCTTGCACTCCATCCCCTACTAATCGTCCATCTCCCTCTTACAACCCACTCTCCCTGCATCCTACAATAACCTGCAGCGCTGTATAACCCCTGTGGTTTAGCGCTTCTATTTGATTATAATAATAATAATAATGCACACAAAAATCACTCCGTGAAAGCAAAAGACTCGGCAGGCGATGCAACATCCCCCAATGAAGAGTAGGGTGCCACTAGCACGTTGAGGGACAACACAATAAGTGTGAGGGGCCCAAGATTGTTCAACTGCCTCCCAGCATACATCAGGGGGATTACCAACAAGCCCCTGGCTGTCTTCAAGCAGGCACTGGACAGGAACCTCAAGTCGGTACCTGAAAAGCTGGGCTGTGGTTCGTACGTTGGACTGCGTGCGGCCAGCAGTAACAGCCTGGTTGATCAGGCTCTGGTCCAACAGGAGGCCTGGTCACAGACCGGGCCGCGGGGGCTTTGACCCTTGGAATTCTCTCCAGGTAGACTCCAGGCAGGAATGACATAATCATTGTCCCTGGGAGGAATGACATAATCATTGTCCCTGGGAGGAATGACATAATCATTGTCCCTGGGAGGAATAACATAATCATTGTCCCTGGAAGGAATGACATAATCATTTTCCCTGAAGGAATGACATAATCATTGTCCTGGGAGGAATGACATAATCATTGTCCCTGGAAGGATGACATAATCATTGTCCCTGGAAGGAATGACATAATCATTGTCACTGGAAGGAATGACATAATCATTGTCCCTGGAAGGAATAACATAATCATTGTCCCTGGAGGAATGACATAATCATTGTCCCTGGAAGGATGACATAATCATTGTCCCTGGAAGGAATGACATAATCATTGTCCCTGGCAGGCAGAGACAGTATACTAACATCAAGAAACAATGTCAAAGCTCAGCTTCTCCCAGGCCTTATTAAGTACACCTAAGTTTATTTGGTAACTAAGATTTACTTATGATTTGGTCACCTGTACATAACATGCATTTCTAGATCGACATGCAATATTATGTATTATCCGCCTTTGTGTGGACTCTAACTCCTTTTCTTTTCAAGATAAAATATTCTCAAACCTTTGGTGTCGCTATGGGCTCTCCACTATCTCCTGTTCTTGCTAATCTTTACATGGAATACTTGAGACTGTCCTTCTTCCCACTATTGATGTACGTCCTTCACTCTGACTCCGCTTGTAGATGACATCTTTGCTCTTTGGCCTCATGACTCAAATCTCTTCCAACCTTTTCTTGATGCTCTTAATAATCTTGCCCTTCCATTAAGTTTAAAGCTGATTGGGAATCTAATTCTTTGCTTCCGTTCCTTGATGT
>WNWK01026948.1:0-26814 GCA_009830355.1 Cherax destructor | reverse complement strand
CCTTTAACCCCAAATCAAAGTCGGGATCAAATGCAAAGAAGACCACTGACAGAGTACTAGGTGGACAAAGGCTACAAACCTCATCAAAGGAGAAAGACCTTGGGGTGAGTATAACGCCAAGCATGTCTCCAGAAACACACATCAATCAGATAACCGCGGCAGCATATGGGCGACTGGCAAACCTAAGATTAGCAGTCCGTTACCTTAACAAGGAATCGTTCAAGACACTGTACACCGTGTATGTCAGGCCCATACTAGAGTATGCAGGACCAGTCTGGAACCCACACCTTGTCAAGCACGTCAAGAAATTAGAGAAAGTGCAAAGGTTTGCGACAAGGCTAGTTCCACAGCTCAGGGGAATGCCATATGAAGAAAGTTGATGGAAATAGGACTAACAACACTAGAGGACAGAAGGGTTAGAGGAGACATGATAACGACATACAAAATACTGCAAGGAATCGACAAGGTAGATAGTGACAGGATGTTCCAGAGAGGGAACACAGAAACAAGGGGACACAACTGGAAGCTGAAAACTCAGATGAGTCAAGGGGATGTTAGGAAGCAGTTCTTCAGCCATAGAGTAGTTAAGAAGTGGAATAGTCTAGCGAACGATATAGTGGAGGCGGGAACCATACATAGTTTTAAGACAAGGTATGATAAAGCTCATGGAGCAGGGAGAGCAGAGACCCAGTAGCGGACAGTGAAGAGGTGGGGCCAGGAGCTGAGTCTTGACCCCTGCAACCACAATTAAGTGAGTACGAGCGTCGTCCTCTCACCTGGGCATGACATATGCCAGAAACCATCCTCAGTTGCGAGGTTAGTGGGTGCATGACACATGCAAGAAACCATACTTCAGCTCTACACACCATACAATGGCTCGTCACCATTATACACACGTCACCACTGCTGTTGATATATTTAAAATGAAAGGGATTAACAAACACGAATTAGGATATAGTGTAGATAAGGTGGTTCAGTGAATCTAAAACCAGAACAACAAACAAAATTTCTTGGCACAAAATTATGTTAATATTAATTACTAAATTAAAACGCCAGGACACGAGAGAACTTCAGTTATAATGTTACAACAGTAACGCAAGGACACGAGAGAACGTCAGTTATAATGTTTCAACAGTAACGCAAGGACACGAGAGAACGTCAGTTATAATGTTACAACAGTAACGCAAGGACACAAGAGAACGTCAGTTATAATGTTACAACAATATCGCCAGGACACGAGAGAACATCAGTTATAATGTTACAACAGTATCACCAGGACACGAGAGAACGTCAGTTATAATGTTACAACAGTAACGCAAGGACACGAGAGAACGTCAGTTATAATGTTACAACAGTAACGCAAGGACACGAGAGAACGTCAGTTATAATGTTACAACAGTAACGCAAGGACACGAGAGAACGTCAGTTATAATGTTACAACAGTATCGTGTGACATTCCCTCATGCAGCGTCCTTTTATGCCTCTTTTGCCGGTAACAATTGACTTACATTTTGGGGGCTATTAGCACTGCGTCCCAGAGCACCGTGTCCCAGAGCACTGTGTCCCAGAGCACCGTGTCCCAGAGCACCGTGTCCCAGAGCACCGCGTCCCAGAGCTCCGCATCCCAGAGCTCCGTGTTTTCCAGATCATTGTCGAGAATGAGGTGGCTTTATAATTGCTATTATTATGCTTCGCCCAAACTTTTTCTTAGCAAAGCATCAATCCTTTTTCCCCAGCCTAACCCCGTTTCTTGGATCAAGATTATTTTTAGGACCTTCCCTCTCCCAGATGCTCCATCTCCTCACCTCCCCATCACCCTAGTGACTTCAATGCTTCCATAAATACATATCTAATCTCCCCCTCTCATCCCAACTCACCATTACCTTTCCATCACCTCCCCATCACCCTAGTGACTTTAGTGCTTAATACCAATCTAAGCCTCCCTCTCTCCCCTGCCCAACCCATCACCTCCCCCTTCCATCACCCCTCCATCCCTTTCCCCTTCCCCTTCCATCACCCCCTCCATCCCCTTCCATAATTCCCTTATCACCTTCCCCTTCCATTACCCCTTATCACCTTCCCCTTCCATCACCCCTCCATCACCTCCACCCAGCACCATCCCCCTTCTCTCACCTCCACCCAGCACCATCTCCACTCCCCTCACCTCCACCCAGCACCATCCCCTCTCCCCTCACCTCCACCCAGCACCATCCCCTCTTCCCTCACCTCCACCCAGCACCATCCTCCCTCCCCTCACCTTCACCCAGCACCATCCCCCTCCTCTCACGTCCACCCAGCACCATCTCCTCTCCCCTCACCTCCACCCAGCACCATCTCCTCTCCCCTCACCTTCACCCAGCACCATCTCCTCTCCCCTCACCTCCACCCAGCACCATCTCCTCTCACATCACCTTCACCCAGCACCATCCTCCCTCCTCACCTTCACCCAGCACCATCCCTCCCCTCACCTCCACCCAGCACCATCCCTCTCCCTCACCTCCACCCAGCACCATCCCTCTCCCTCACCTTCACCCAGCACCATCCTCCTCCCCTCACCTTCACCCAGCACCATCCCTCTCCCTCACCTTCACCCAGCACCATCCTCCTCCCCTCACCTTCACCCAGCACCATCCCCTCTCCTCACCTTCACCCAGCACCATCCTCCCTCCCTCACCTTCACCCAGCACCATCCCCTCCCTTCACCTTCACCCAGCACCATCCCCTCCCTCACCTTCACCCAGCACCATCCCCTCTCCCTCACCTCCACCCAGCACCATCCCCTCCCTCACCTCCACCCAGCACCATCCCTCTCCTCACCTCCACCCAGCACCATCCTCCTCCCTCACCTTCACCCAGCACCATCCCCTCTCCTCACCTTCACCCAGCACCATCCTCCCTCCCTCACCTTCACCCAGCACCATCCCTCTCCCTCACCTTCACCCAGCACCATCCCCTCCCTCACCTTCACCCAGCACTATCCCCTCCCCTCACCTCCACCCAGCACCATCCCTCTCCCTCACCTTCACCCAGCACCATCCTCCCTCCCCTCACCTCCACCCAGCACCATCCCCTCCCCTCACCTCCACCCAGCACCATCCCCTCCCTCACCTTCACCCAGCACCATCCCTCCCTCCACCTCCACCCAGCACCATCCCCCTCCCCTCTCCTCCCCCAGCACCATCCTCCCTCCCTCTCCTCCACCCAGCACCATCCTCCCTCCCCTCTCCTCCACCCTGCACCACCCCCTCCCCCTATTCCTGCACCCAGCACCATCCCCTCCCCTATTCCTCCACCCAGCACCATCCCCTCCCCTACTCCCGTGTTAGCGCCAAACACTCAAGTGTTATATGCTGTGTTCTCAATACTCACCCCTACCATCCATCACCACTCCTTCCCCATCACCCTCTCCCTCCCTCCCCATCACCCACTTCCCTCACTCCCAACAACCCACTCCCCTCCCTCCCCATCACCCTCTCCCCTCCTTCCAATAATGCACTCCCCCCTCCCCATAACCCACTTCCTCCTCCCCATCACCCACTCCCTCCCTTCAAATCACCCACACCCACTCTTTCCCCATCACCCACTAAACCTTCCTACATCCCATCAACCACTCCCGCTCCCTCCCCATCAGCCCTCCCCATCACCTCTCCTCCTTCCCATCACACTCCTCCTTATCACACACTCCCTCCCTCCCTCCTTATCACACATTCCCTCCCTCCCATCTTATCCACACTCCCTCCCCTCCCTCCATATCACACACTCCCTCCCCTCCCTTCTTATCACACGCTCCCTCCCCTCCCTCCTTATCATACACTCCTTCCCCTCCCTCCTTATCATACACTCCTTCCCCTCCCTCCTTATCACACACTCCCTCAACCTCCCTCCTCTTTACACACCATTACACACACTCTTCCCTCCCAATCACACTCTCCCTCCCCTTAACACCTTTACACACACATGCACGCATGCATGTGTGTGTACACACACACACACACACACACACACACACACACACACACACACACACACACCACACGCACACACACACACACATAAATCAGTCGAGGATCAGGCAGGACTACAAAGAGACCTGGACAGGCTACAAGCCTGGTCCAGTAACTGGCTTCTTGAATTTATCCCTGCCAAATGTAAAGTCATGAAGATCGGGGAAGGGCAAAGAAGACCGCTGACAGAGTATAGTCTAGGTGGCCAAAGACTGCAAACCTCACTCAAGGAAAAAGATCTTAAGGTGAGTATAATACCGAGCACATCTCCTGAGGCACACATCAATCAGATAACTGCTGCAGCATACGGGCGGCTGGCAAACCTAAGAATAGCGTTCCAATACCTCACTAAGGAATCATTCAAGACTCTGTACACCATATACGTCAGGCCCATACTGGAGTATGCAGCACCAGTTTGGAACCCACACCTGGTCAAGCACGTCAAGAAATTAGAGAAAGTGCAAAGGTTTGCAACAAGACTAGTCCCAGAGCTAAGGGTATTGTCCTACGAAGAAAGGTTAAGGGAAATCGGCCTGACGACACTAGAGGACAGGAGGGTTAGGGGAGACATGATAACGACATATAAAATACTGCGAGGAATAGATAAGGAGGACAGAGACAAGATGTTCCAGAGAGGGGACACAGAAACAAGGGGTCACAACTGGAAGCTGAAGACTCAGATAAGTCAAAGAGATGTTAGGAAGCATTTCTTCAGTCATAGAGTTGTCAGGAAGTGGAATAGCCTAGAAAGTGACGTAGTGGAGGCAGGAACCATACATAGTTTTAAGACGAGGTTTGATAAAGCTAATGGAGCAGGGAGAGAGAGGACCTAGTAGCAATCAGTGAAGAGGCGGGGCCAGGAGCTATGACTCGACCCCTGCAACCACAAATAGGTGAGTACAAATAGGTGAGTACACACACACACATACACACACACACACACACACACACACACACACACACACACACACAGTACACACATGACAGACGGGATAGACTCAGAAGTGTCTCTGTTCGCAGATGATGTGAAATAAATGAGGAGAATCAAATCGGAAGAGGACCAAGCAGGACTTCAAACAGACCTGGACAAGCTTGACATCTGGTCTAGCAACTGGCTTCTCGAATTCAATCCCACCAAATGCAAAGTCATGAAGATCGGAGAAGGGCAAAGAAGACCGCTGACAGAGTACAGGCTAGGCGGACAAAGGCTACAAACCTCGGCAAATGAGAAAGACCTTGGGGTGAGTATAACGCCAAGCACGTCTCCGGAGGCACACATCAACCAGATAACTGCGGCAGCATATGGGCGACAGGCAAACCTAAGATTAGCGTTCCGTTACCTAAACAAGGAATCGTTCAAGACACTGTACACCGTGTACGTCAGGCCCATACTAGAATATGCAGCACCAGTCTGGAACCCACACCTTGTCAAGCACGTAAAGAAACTAGAGAAAGTGCAAAGGTTTGCGACAAGGTTAGTTCCACAACTCAGGGGTCTGTCCTATGAAGAAAGGTTGAGGAAAATAGGACTAACAACACTGGAGGAAAGAAGGGTCAAAGGAGACATGATAACGACATACAAAATACTGCGGGGAATCGACAAGAGAGACAGTGACAGGATGTTCCAGAGAGGGAACACAGAAACAAGGGGACACAACTGGAAGCTGAAGACTCAGATGAGTCAAAGAGATGTTAGGAAGCATTTCTTCAGCCACAGAGTAGTCAGGAAGTGGAATAGTCTAGAGAAAGATATAGTGGAGGCAGGAACAATACATAGTTTTAAGACGAGGTATGATAAAGCTCATGGAGCAGGGAGAGCAGAGACCCAGTAGCGGACAGCGAAGAGGCGGGGCCAGGAGCTGAGTCTCGACCCCTGCAACCACATTTAGGTGAGTACAATTAGGTGAGTACACACAATGGCCAACACGGTTTCAGGGACGGGAAATTCTGTGTCACAAACCTACTGGAGTTCTATGACAGGGTGACAGCAGTAAGACAAGAGAGAGAGGGGTGGACTGTAAGAAGGCGTTTGACACAGTTCCACACAAGAGATTAGTGCAGAAGCTGGATGACCAGGCAGGGATAACAGGGAAGGCAGTACAATGGATCAGGGAATACCTGTCAGGAAGACAGCATCGAGTCATGGTACGTGGCGAGGTGTCAGAGTAGGCGCCGGTGACGAGTGGGGTTCCACAGGGGTCAGTCCTAGGATCAGTGCTGTTTCTGGTATTTGTGAACGACATGACGGAAGGAATAGACTCCGAAGTGTCTCTGTTTGCAGATGATGTGAAGTTGATGAGAAGAATTCAATCGGACGAGGACCAGGCAGAATTACAAAGGGATCTGGACAGGCTGCAAGCCTGGTCCAGAAACTGGCTCCTGGAGTTCAACCCCACCAAGTGCAAAGTCATGAAGATTGGGGAAGGGCAAAGAAGACCGCAGACGGAGTACAGTCTAGGGGCCAGATACTACAAACCTCAATCAAGGAAAAAGATCTTGGGGTGAGTATATCACCAGGCACATCTCCTAAGGAGCACATCAGCCAAATAACTGCTGCAGCATACGGGCGCCTAGCAAACCTAAGAACAGCATTCCGACATCTTAATAAAGAATCGTTCAGGACCCTGTACACTGTGTACGTTAGGCCCATACTGGAATATGCAGCACCAGTTTGGAACCCACATCTAGCCAAGCACATAAAGAAGTTAGAGAAAGTGCAAAGGTTTGCAACAAGACTAGTCCCGGAGCTAAGGGGTATGTCCTACGAGGAGAGGTTAAGGGAAATCGACCTGCCGACACTGGAGGACAGGAGAGATAGGGAGGACATGATAACTACATTTAAAATCCAGAGAGGAATTGACAAGGTGGACAGAGACAGAATGTTCCAGAGATGGGACACAGCAACAAGGGGACACAGTTGGAAGTTGAAGACTCAGATGAATCACAGGGATGTTAGGAAGTATTTCTTCAGTCACAGAGTGGTCGGGAATTGGAATAGTTTGGGAAGCGATGTAGTGGAGGAAGGTTCCATACATAGCTTTAAGAAGAGGTATGATAAAGCTCATGGCGCAGGGAGAGTGACCCAGTAGCGGCCAGTGAAGAGGCGGGGCCAGGAGCTATGGCTCGACCCCTGCAACCACAACTAGGTGAATACATCTAGGTGAGTACACACACATAGTAGAAACATAATAGTCTGGAGGTCCCAAGGCTGTAATTGCAGTGATGTATAACCCACCACAGAACAGCAGGAGGCCAAGGCAAGAGTATGATGAGAGTAATAGAGCGGTGGTTGACACACTGGCTGAAGTGGCCAGAAGGGCTCATGCAAGCAGGGCAAAGCTGCTGATTATGGGTGACTTCAACCACAAGGAAATTGACTGTGAGAACCTGGAGCCACGTGGGGGCCCAGAAATGTTGAGAGCTAAGATGATGGAGGTGGTACTGGAAAAATTAATGTACCAACATGTAAGGGACACTACCAGAGAAAGAGGAGAGGATGAACCAGCGAGGCTGGACCTAGTATTCACCTTGAGTAGTGCAGATATTGATTACATCACATATGAGAGACCCCTTGGAGGCCATCGATCATGTGGTTTTAAGCTTCGAATACTCAGTAGAGTTAAAAGTGGTGGGGGAAGCAGGAAGGGCCGGACGAATGAAGCCAAACTACAAGAAAGGAAACTATGTGGGCATGAAGAACTTTCTGAACGGGGTTCAGTGGGACAGAGAACTGGCGGGGAAGTCAGTAAACGAGATGATGGAATATATGACAACAATATTCAAGGAAGCTGAGGAGAGGTTTGTACCCAAGGGTAACAGGAATAATGAAAAAGCCAGGATGAGCCCGTGGTTCACCCAAAAGTGCAGGGAGGCCAAAACCAAGTGTGCTATGGAATGGAAGAAGTAAAGAAGGCAAAGGACCCAGGAGACTAAGGAGAGCTGTCGAAGATCCAGAAATGAATATGCACAGGTAAGAAGGGAGGCCCAACGACAATATGAAAATTACATTGCAGCGAAAGCCAAATCTGACCCAAAGCTGCTGTACAGCCACATCAGGAGGAGAACAACAGTCAAGGACCAGGTGATCAGGCTGAGGAACGAAGGAGGGGAGGTCACAAGAAACGACCGCGAAGTATGTGAGGAGCTCAACATGAGATTCAAAGAAGTGTTCACAGAGGAGGCAGAAGGGACTCCAGAAAGACGGTGAGGTGGGGTACACCACCAAGTGCTGGACACAATACATACAACCGAGGAAGAAGTGGAAGAGGCTGCTGAGTGAGCTAGATACCGCAAAGGCGATGGCGCCGGATAGCATCTCTCCATGGGTCCTGAGAGAGGGAGCAGAGGAGCTATGTGTACCCATAACAACAATATTCAACACATCTATCGAAACTGGGAGATTACCTGAGGTATGGAAGACAGCAAATGTAGTCCAAATTTTTAAAAAAAGGAGACAGACATGAAGCACTAAACTAGACAACAGTGTCACTGACATGTATAGTATGCAAAGTCATGGAGAAGATTATCAGGAGAAGAGTGGTGGAACACCAAGAAAGGAATGTGTTTATCAACGACAGCTAACACGGTTTCAGGGACGGGAAATCCTGTGTCACAAACTACTGGAGTTCTATGACAGGGTGACAGCAGTAAGACAAGAGAGAGAGAGGGGTGGGTAGATTGCATTTTCTTGGAGTGTAAGAAGGAATTTGACACAGTTCCACACAAGATATTAATGCAAAAACTGGAGGACCAGGCAGGAATAACAGGGAAGGCACTATAATAGATAAGGGAATACCTGCCAGGAAGACACCTGCGAGTCATGGTACGTGACAAAGTGTCAGATTGGGCGCCTGTGACAAGTGGGGTTCCACAGGGGTGAGTCCTAGGACCGGTGCTGTTTTTGGTATTTGTGAACGACATGACGGAAGGAATAGACTCCGAAGTCTCCCTGTTTGCAGATGATGTGAAGTTGATGAGAAGAATTCAATCGGACGAGGACCAGGCAGAACTACAAAGGGATCAGGACAGGCTGCAAGCCTGGTCCAGAAATTGGCTCCTGGAGTTGAACCCCACCAAGTGCAAAGTCATGAAGATTGGGGAAGAGCAAAGAAGACCGCAGACGGAGTACAGACTAGAGGGCCAGAGACTAGAAACTTCACTCAAGGAAAAAGATCTTGGGGTGAGTATAACACCGGGCACATCTCCTGAGGCGCACATCAACCAAATAACTGCTGCAGCATATGGGCGCCTAGCTAACCTAATAAAAGCATTCCGACATCTTAATAAGGAATCGTTCAGGACCCTGTACACTGTGTACGTTAGGCCCACATTGGAGTATGCAGCACCAGTTTGGAACCCACACCTAGCCAAGCACATAAAGAAACTAGAGAAAGTGTAAAGGTTTGCAACAAGACTAGTCCCGGAGCTAAGGGATATGTCCTACGAGGAGAGGTTAAGGGAAATCGACCTGACGACACTGGAGGACAGGAGAGATAGGGAGGACATGATAACGACATGTAAAATCCAGAGAGGAATTGACAAGGTGGACAGAGACAGAATGTTCCAGAGATGGGACACAGCAACAAGGGGACATAGTTGGAAGTTGAAGGCTCGGATGAATCACAGGGATGTTAGGAAGTATTTCTTCAGTCACAGAGTAGTCAGGAAATGGAATAGCTTGGGAAGTGATGTAGTGGAGGAATGATCCATTCATAGTTTTAAGAAGAGGTATGATAAAGCTCATGGTGCAGGAAGAGTGACCCAGTAGTGGCCAGTGAAGAGGCGGGGACAGGAGCTATGACTCGACCCCTGCAACCACAACTAGGTGAGTACACACACACGCAAAGACCAGGTGATCAGGCTGAGGAAAGAAGGTGGGGAACTCACAAGAAACGATCAAGAAGTATGTGAGGAGCTCAACACGAGATTTAAGGAAGTATTTACAGTGGAGACAGGAAGGACTCTGTGAAGACAGAACAGAGGGGGACACCAACAAGGAATATACCAACAAGTGTTGGATAACATTCACACAACTGAGGAGGAGGTGGAGAAGTTGCTAAATGACCTTGATACCTCAAAGGCGGTGGGACTGGACAACATCTCCCCGTGGGTCCCTAGAGAGGGAGCAGAGACGCTGTGTGTGACACTAACAACAATCTTCAACACATCCCTTGAAACTGGGCAACTACCTGAGGTATGGAAGATGGCAAATATACACCCCATTTTTAAGAAAGGAGACAGAAACGAAGCACTAAACTATAGACCAGTGTCACTGACGTGTATAGTGTGAAAAGTCATGGAGAAGATTATCAGGAGGAGAGTGGTGGAGTACCTGGAACGGAACAAGATTATAAACGATAACCAGCACGGATTCATGGAAGGCAAATCCTGTGTCACAAACCTGGAGTTTTATGACAATGTAACAGAGGTAAGACACGAGAGAGAAGGGTGGATTGACTATATTTTCTTCGATTGCAAGGCCTTCGACACAGTTCCTCACAAGAGATTAGTGCAGGAACTAGTGGATCAGAGAATACCTGACAGGGAGGCAACAACGGGTCATGGTACGTGGTGGCGTATCACAGTGGGCGCTTGTGACGAACAGGGTTCCACAGGGGTCAGTCCTAGGACCAGTGCTATTTTTGGTATGTGTGAATGACATGACGGAAGGGACAGACTCAGAAGTGTCCCTGTTTGCAGAAGATATGAAGTTAATGAGAAGAATCAAATCAGATGAGGATCAGGCAGGACTTCAAAGAGACCTGGACAGGCTGGACACTTGGTCCAGCAACTGGCTACTCGAATTTAACCCTGCTAAATGCAAAGTCATGAAGATCGGGGAAGGGCAAAGAAGACCGCAGACAGAGTATAGGCTAGGTGGCCAAAGACTGCAAACCTCGCTCAAGGAGAAAGATCTCGGAGTGAGTATAACGCCGAGCACGTCTCCGGAAGCACACATCAATCAGATAACTGCTGCAGCATATGGGCGCCTGGCAAACCTGAGAATACCGTTCCGATACCTTAGTAAGAAATCGTTCAAGACATTGTACACCGTGTACGTCAGGCCCATACTGGAGTATGCAGCACCATTTTGGAACCCACACCTGGCCAAGCATGTCAAAAATTAAAGAAAGTGCAAAGGTTTGCAACAAGGCTAGTACCAGAGCTAAGGGGATTGTCCTTCGAAGAAAGGTTAAGGGGTCGAGGAGGTGTAGTGTGGAGGACAGGAAGGTTAGGGGAGACATGATAACGACATACAAAATACTGCATGGAATAGATAAGGTGGACAGAGACAGGATGTTCCAGAGAGGGGACACAGAAACAAAGGGTTACAGTTGGAAGTTGAAGACTCAGACGAGTCAAAGGGATGTTAGGAAGTATTTCTTCAGTCACAGAGTTGTCATGAAGCGGAATAGTCTAGCAAGTGATGTAGTGGAGGCAGGAACCATACATAGCTTTAAGACGAGGTATGATAAAGCTCATGGAGCAGGGAGAGAGAGGACCTAGTAGCGATCAGTGAAGAGGCGGGGCCAGGAGCTCAGTCTAGACCCCTGCAACCACAATTAGGTGAGTACACACACACTCACTGTGGCATACTAAGAGTACGTTACATGTTATTCAGCGTATGTCACACAAGGGATGAGTCAATAATTTGCACTCAGAAATCACTCCCTACGAAACCAAAAGACTGGGCAGGCGGTGCAACATCCACCAATGAAAAGCAGGGGCGCCACGAATACACTAAGAGACAACACAATAAGTGTCAGGGCCCAAGACTGTTCAACTGCCTCCCAGCATACATAAGGAGGATTACCAATAGACCCCTGGCTGTCTTCAAGACGGCATTGGACAGGCACCTAAAGTCAGTACCTGACCAGCCGGACTTCAGCAGAGGTGAAGACCATTCAGTGGCAACTGCTATGGAGGCGGCGAGACTTGCTGACACATTAGAGGCCAACCACTGCTTGTCCGAACAGTCTCTTAACGTTTCTTCCCGGCAGTCTGGAATGGACAAAGATCATCGTAGACGGACCTCTGGATGGATTCAGAAGAGGGAATCTGGAGCTGAAAAACGACGTCTGCCTCAAAGTTAGCATAGAGCAAGAGACAAGAATCCTAAATCCATCACCTGTCACTACTGCCGTAAACCTGGTCACATAAAGACTACTTGCCCCAAGCTAAGTAAACCTGCGCTAGTGGTAAGGTGACTAGATCACTACCATTAGGAAAAATAGCTGTGATTCTCACTGAAACAAATCAGCGGGAAATACAAGCCTATATGGCAACCTTTTATAGTCAAAGACAAATCTCCCATAAAGAGCATGAAAGTCCCATTGAGGTAGCCACCTTCATGGATACTGGGGCTGATTGCTCCTTCTTACAAGAGGGAGTACTTCCAATTTCTAAGTAGATGTGACATGCAAAGAGTACGTAACCTTTATTCGGCGCATGTACACACACTCATACAAGGCTACCTCCCCAACCAGGGAACCAGATGCTAAGAGTCTGACGATCTATTGAGGGCCCATCGTCAGATCAGTATCTAGGTTCAGCCAATCATAATGTGGGTCGGGCAGTTGTGACGGTGATGTGGTTACCACTCATGTTTCATCCTTGTCATATCCATTCTGCTGGTTGTAGCACGGTGGTCTCCTGTCTTTTGGCTTCTATTGTTGCCTTGGCTTACCACGGCGTGCACTTATATTACCTATTGCTGTACATAGTATATATAGTTAGTTAGTTACCATTTTGTCCTAGGCACATGTCGATTAAACACTAGGCCTGTTGTATATATGTGTGTGTGTGTGTGTGTGTGTGTGTGTGTGTGTGTGTGTGTGTGTAACGAAACACTTCGAAATGTTTCGGCCCCATGTACATAACTCTGTTGATACTTGGTGAAGTTCAAAGTTTTCTGCTGTGTTTATTTTGTTCTAAGCTCCCTTTTACGACCAGGTTAACAGGCCTTGAGAACCTGATTTTGTAATATGGGTAGCCTGTCCGAGAGCTGGAGCTGGACTTAAAGCAGGAGCTGTTACTAGGGTTGAAGCCGATTATTGTGTGTCAACTTTGCATTCGCTTCGCTAAGGTTAGCCTTGTTATTGTATGCGTATTCTGCAGTTGGCTTTGCTATTGCGTGACAGCCTTGCTATTGTGCATATATTCTGCAGTCGTACAGTGCATAGCTGCAAACAGCGTGTTACGTTGGGGTTAATACCACCTATCCGAGTCAGGCGACTTGTGTCTGAGTTCACTCTACAAAACCTGCCCAAACTTTCTCTACAGTGTTGTTGGCGAATTGCTCGTTCTATTGGTATTGATTATCAAAGCACTCTTACTGCTGTGCAGCTTTGTGAAGTCATTAAAACAAAGTTGAAAGCTGAAATGGCACACCAGGTTTCTCCCGCTACACGAGCCATTTATCGTAGATTTCCACTCAAGTTCCTGCAAAACACACCCAGCCTTCGTGGAGTGCGGGTGGTTGGTGGAGACCCCTGGTGCACGGTGGTGCCTGCTCAGTCGTTTGACCATGGCAGATGGGTACAGACGTCGTGTTAATACGATCGGGTTGAGATTCTTCAGGGAGCAGTCTATTCGGCAAATGCAGATATCGTCTTACCAGCTATAATACAAGGGGGCAAAATGACTGTTCATCAAATTTGCATGTTCATCGGTGTACCAAAGAGTGGTTGATAAGTTTCAAGACCAACGACTACAGGTGAGGGAAGGATTGGAGGTATGTGTCCAGGATGTCTCCGCGTTGTTTAAATGGATCAAGCTTAGGAATGCTTCTTTTGAGGCGGGAGAATGCGACATCAGGCAAGAGTTGCAGAAGTATGGGGTGATGCACGCAGTTATGATTGGCAGATGGTCGTCTGGGTTATATACTGGCACACTCGAAGGAACATATTCTGTAAAGATGTCATTGCGTTCACCGATTCCCTCATATATACTAATGCAAGATTTCCGGTCGCAGGTATATGTGACATACGTGGGTCAGGTCCGGACGTGTCGGTTGTGTGGTGGACCAGGACATGTTGCTGTGGACTGTGTGAGCAGCAGATCAGGGGACAGAAAGAAGCAGAGTATGCAGCGCCGTGCGGAGGAGCAGGATGGGATGCAGAATGTTGGTGATGAGGGTGATGTGGTTATAGGAGCGCAGGAGGGCGTGGTGCGACGTGCTTGAGTGAAGAGGTTGATCGAGAGGAGGAGGGAAGTGAGGTCCCGAGCAGCATCTGCAGGTGGATATGGAAGAAGCGCAGGAGGTTACAGTGTGTACGGAGGAGAAGGTGTGTCAGGTGGAGTCGGGCCTTTGGAGGATTTAAATGCTTTTTGAAGGTGATACCTCACTCCTATCGGACCGACAGGGTGAGACCTCGGAAGCAAGAAGGAGACTCCATAGCAGGTGAGGCGGTGGAGTGTCAGCCACCAGTGCTTGAGGTGATAGGCACGGGACACAGGAGAGAAACTCGGTGGTGGAGGTGGAGGTGCATAGGGAAGAGGAGGAGATGGAGGTATTAGGTGATAAAGGGGCTAGGAAGGAGCAGGGAGGATTCGGATGATGAAGTTTTGATGGCAGGGCAGAGGATTGGCAAGATGTGGTCAGAGGTGGCTCAAGGAAAAGGGCATAAAGGAAGGAAGATGGTTTTGGAAAAATAATGAAGAATGAGGGAAAATTAAGAGATGGGAGGCCATATGTCATGGATGAAATAAGATCAGCGAAGCAGAATGGAAAACCACCCACATATTATTCAGGTGTTTAACATTCAATGTTAATGGCCTCAGGAATGAGGCCAAAAGAGATGGGTAGCAGTGTCATTGTTGAGATGGAATGTAGATGTGATATTTATCCAGGAACATAATTATCGAAGGGTAGGAGATGGTCCTCAATGGTTATAATGTGAATGCTAGTGATGCCGGAGCTCTAAAAGGTGGGGTTCTGGTGGGAATCAGGAGGGTTGCCCTTTTCACTTGTCCTCATGGGAAGTGGTAGGTTTTAGAGTAGTGAGGGTAGATGGGGTGTGGGGAGGGTTGCAGGTTAGTTTCGTAGGGATACATGCCTGCAGTAATGAATAGGACAGTTAAGAATGAGTTTGTAAATACTGATTTGACGTATAGTTTGAGGGTTTAGCAAATGTTGTGATAGTGGGGATTGGAATAGCATGATAAGTATTAGGGATGTGGAGCCAAGAGGTGAGGGAGTATTTAGAACCCTTAGGAATGTGTTGGGGGCGGCGGGTCTAATAGATGTGGTAGGTGGAGGGAGGGAAATGGCCGAGTTCACATATTTTAGGCATAATTATGCGGCGAGGTTGGATAGGATCTATACGTCTCGGGTAGTGGAGATTACGAAGGTGCAGTACGTGGATTTTGGGTTTTCGGACCACCGAGGTGTATTGTTTGAAGGGGTATGGCAGGGGGTAGTTCGTGTTTTTAAAGGGTTTTGGAAGCTGAATGTAGCTTTGTTGGGTAGAGAGGGGGGAGGAGTTTTTCCAGGGGTGGTGGGGTCTTTGTGGGGGGAGGGGAGGAGGTTGCAAGGAAGTGTGGTGAAATGGTGGAATGAGGTAGGTAAGGAAGAAATAAAAAAAGTGTTTGGGAGGGTAGGGAGGGAGTATGTGAGGATGAGGTTTGGTTATCAAAGGTACCTGGAGGGGTTGTTAGAAGGGTATTTAGGAGAGGCTTGGGATGGTAGGCATGGAAGTGATGTTCGAGAATTACGAGACAAGTTGAAGGAAATACATTACGGGTGCAGAGTGGAATGGAGGAGGTATTGTGGGGGAATAAGGTGTCGCGGGTGGTCCTAAGGAATTTTCAGTTGAGGAGGAAACGGATGCTGATAGAGTCGTTGAAGGTGGATTAGGAGGGGGGAGGGTATCAGGTGGGTAGTATACTACAGACAATGGAAGGTATGGTGGGGTATGTGGAATTTTGGTTCAGAGAAAAAATCGCGGCTCAGGAGGGTTCTTTGGAGGTGAAAAAGGGGATTTTGGAGGGAATTCATAGTTTTATTGGGGTTGAGGAGAGAAACATGTTTGAGGCACGGATTACGGAAGAGGGGGTATGGGAGGCGGTGAAAGGTTTAAATTTGGGGAAATCTCCGGGAATCGAAGGGTTACCAGGAGATTTTTATGTTTCGCATTGGCAGGTTTTGAAGGAAGTTTAGTTCGGCTCATGAATGAATTAAGAAGGGGTGAACAAATGGGGGTGTCGATGCGAACAGGGGTTATAGTGCTGGTGGAGAAGTCAGGGACAAAGGTGGGCCTACAGGATTATCACAGCATAGCTTTAATGACAACAGATTATAAAATCTTTGTGAAGGTATTGGCAAATAGGATAAAGTCGGGGCTAAAGAGTTGTTTGCATAGGGGTCAACTGGGGGTGCCGGGGAGGAATATTAGAATGGGGCATAGGCAGATTAGGCAATTTATAGAGGAGTCGCAAAAGGGAGGGGTCTTGGGAATAGATTGGCAAAGTGCATATGATAGGGTAGATAGGGATATGTTAAGGGAAATCATGTTAAGGCAGGGGTTTGGGTCAGCAGTGGTGGACTGGGTTAGGACTTTGTATGATGGGGCTTTGATGAAAGTTCAAATAAATGGGAGGTTGAGTAATGGGGTTGGTATGCATAGGGGATTACAGGAAGGTTGTCCACTCTCTCAGATTCTGTTTGCTTTGCTACAGGATCCTTTCTATAGATTGGTAGAGGAACAGTTAAGGAATAGAGTAGAGAGGGTGGGGGAGGTAGATTGCATTCTGGGGTATGTAGATGACAGCGATTTTGGTAACAGAGGAGGGGCAGTTGGAAGGAGTGAATAAGTTAGTGGAATATTTTGGGGAAGCAACAGGGATGAAGGTTAATAGAGGAAAATCGAAATTGTTTGAGGTAGGAGAATGGGTGGGAGGGACGTTGGGAGTAAGAGAGGGTTGGACTTGAGTGAATAACATAACTATTTGTGGCATTACTTTTTGTGCAGATGCGGTGGAGACATGTAGGGTAAACTCGAAGATTGTGGTGGATAGGGCGATAGCTAGAATGAATGGTTGGGAGGTGGGGGAGGTCACTTTATTACAGAGGGCAGTGGTTGTTAATACCTTGGTATATCCTAAGTTATGGTTCAGGGCGGTGGTGTATCCGTTAGTAGAGGTAGATGTGAAGTGTTTGTTGAAAAGGGTGTTGGATTTTGTGTGGGGACAGGGAAGACATTGGTTGCGTAGAGAGATAGTAGAATTAGGGGTCCGTAGGGGTAGGGTAGGATTGGTGTCTTTACGGAATAGGTTAAAAAGTGTGTTTGTACAGAATGAATACCTGATAAGGGGAGGGGAACGAGGGAAGCGAGTGGGTTTAGTTATGAGAGAGGTACAAAGGTGGTGGGTTGGAGGGGATGTTTTGCATTGTGAGGCGATGCTGAGAGCGTTGATGATAATGACAGATCCACATTGGTGTAAGGTACGAAGGTTAGATAGGATTGGTATGGGTGGTGGGGAGGTGAGGGGTTATGAGGCTTGGTCTCTGTATAATTGGAATTTCATTTGGAAGTGGTTTGGGAAATTAAGGGTACACCCAAAGGTAAGGGATATGGGTTATCGCTTTTATCAGGGCATTTTGGCATCCAGGGAACAGTTACACGTGATGGGGTTGGTGGGGGATGGGCAATGTGCCACATGTGGTGGCTTGGAAATAGCATATCATGTAGTGTACTTTTGCAAGGGTTTGTGTTCAGTGAGGGATTGGTTGGGGAAGGTATTGATATTAGTAGGAGGAGGGAGAATGTCTCCCTTAAGGGCTTTGTGTTTAGATTTGGGTGGTGTGGAGTCAGTTATAAGCAGGGAGATCTCGTACTTGATTTTAGATTTCATTTTCATTTCGTGGGCAGTTAGGGATTTGCGTGGGAACCGTCGGGTCAGGACCAAGTGTAGGAATAGGGATGTGTATGGTAGGGACTGGGAGATATTCTTTGTGAAGGAATATAGGGACATGTCAATAGGGATATTAAGGAGCTGTAAGGGTAGGGAAAGGGTAGATCTTGAAGGTGATGTGGAGGGGTTAGGCTAAGGGGGAAGGGGGTTTCAGGTTAAGATTTCCTATGGTATATAATCAGGGGATTGGGTGTTAGATTGAGTATGGTAAGGTGGGAAGGTGAAGTGTGTGGTTTTCCCTTCTGGCTGGGTGGTCACCTGGGGATAGATCTGAGCTTAATAGGAGGAGGTAGGATTGATCAGTTCAAACAACAAAAATATATTTTAATTTAATTTATTAGTGCATTTAGAATGATGGTGGCGAGCAGATATGGGGCTTATGAGGCCTAAGACGATCGGGTATGTCACCTGAGATGCGCAATACAAAGGGTTTATGTTTTGTACCTATGGACGATTTGCTTGGATGATCTAATATATGTTGTAAGAAGGTTACAGGCCAAGCTGGAAGTATCTGTAGTTTTTGTTTTGACTACTTTCATACATAATGTTAAATATATGGTTAGGGTTATGTCTTCAGGTCTTTGTGGAGCCTGGTTTTATAATCACTGATGATGCATGTATGGTTTGCCAAAAACACTTAATTGTATGGTGTTTAGTAATAATGAAGTGTATGTAGGGATATTATGTATTATGTAATGTAGGGGAAGCACTGGAGGGGTGTATGGGGGGTTATTTTCCTATAATCAATAGGTCCCATTTTGAGCTTGCAGAACAAGATGTATTCTGTTTTAATATTAGTTTGTGTGGTACTTAATACCACAGACATATATGGTATTTTAGGAAAATGTAACGATGATTTGGGATTGGTTAGGGGTTTTGGGGATTTGGGAAGTAGGATATAATATTGTGGTTTTGTGATGTTCCGGCTTAATTAAGTAAAAGATGGGTATCACCTATTTAATTAGCAGTATGGTGTGCAGGATGTGTAAGGGAAATAATGTATAGTGTCATGAGGCGGACTGGGATCAAGGTATTGATAATGGTATTGTAATATATGTCCGTGTGATTGTTATATATGTATTGATCAAGGTATATGTATCTGTAATGGTTTAAATAAAAAAAAAAAAAAAAGTTCCTGCAAAATAATGGGGGACACACATCACTTGAGCAAAACCAGAAGTCTCGTGAAGCCACAGGTATGTTGAGTTTGTCTAAAGGTGAGTCCACTTCATTGGCACTTGAGTAGCCAGACTCAATCTTGAACAAACTAGAGAGCAGCGAGCATTTGCTAAGGAGGGGTTTGATAGAGAGAAGGAGAGGAGGCAATTCAAACAAAGTGTAGATGATTTCAATTTACAAAGAGCAGTACAGTTTATTCCTCGTTTTGTTGAAGCAGAGCCTGAACAATTTTTCGAAGCATTTGAAAATCAGTCTCGAGCTTTAGGGTGGCCTGAGGTTCATTGGGCAGCATTAGTACATACAGCGTTGTTTGGTAAGGCACAAGAGTTTACATCTGTGTTAAACAATGAAGATTTTGGCAATTATCGGGTGGTGAAAACCACCGTTCTTGGGGCTTATCAATGAATTCCTGCCAAGTATAGGAAAGAGTTCAAACTAGGCAGACGGCAGCTGGGTCAGTCTTATGTTGATTTCGTAAGACAGCAGACAAAAGCCTTCACCAAGTCGTATAAGGCCAGTGGTGTCGTTGACTTCGGAAATCTTGGATGCGCTACTCTTAAGGATTGTGTGGTTCAGTGGTCTAAGGCGTCATGTGTTTTCGCTCACTATAAGGCAGGCCAAAGCACCATGGATTCGGCCCCTGGCTAGTGCAGTGTTGTTATTGATCAATACCACTTGTTCGCGGATACAATAATATATATATATATATATATATATATATATATATATATATTATATTTTATATATATATATATATATATATATATATATATATATATATATATATATATATATGCTAGAATTCGCAAGAGCAGGCGAAATATTCACTAGCATTGTAAAAATCTCTAGTTGTGTCGATGCATGCAGGGATGAGATGAAAAGCTGTAAGCCTTCCTGCCTGAAAGCTGGCTGCCTTGGAATAACGTCTAGCGAAAGCTGGATGCCAAGGTATTGGACCAGTGTGGTACGGTCGGTAAAGCACTGCGTACCTTGTCATGAGGTTCGTAGGTTCGAGTCTCCGTCGGCCAGAGATCAGTGTTTGTTATATATATATATATATATATATATATATATATATATATATATATATATATATATATATATATATATATATATATATATATATATAGAGAGAGAGAGAGAGAGACAGACAGAGAGAGACAGAGAGAGAGAAAGCTCTTTGTTATGCAGATCATTTTTGTCCCAGGATGTGACCCATTTTTAGTGATAGGTGAACACAGACAACCGGTGCAAGGAAATACGGACCCCTCAGCGTGTGAAGTGAGAGAGATTCAACGCTCAGCCCTGGTTGCGTGCGGGTGCTCGTCGTGACCTCTGGTGGCCGCATCGTGAAATTTTATTTTCACTGTCATGGCGGAGGGCTACAGGAGGAGGGTTAATACTGTTGGAATTGAGATTCTACAGGGAGCAGTGTACCCATCCAATGCGGATATTGTTCTACCTGCGATTCTGCATGATGTGCTGGGAGTGGACCATTCCGAATTGTATGGGATATCCCTTAACGGAGCAAGGAGGCTGTTTGTGAAGTTTGCGTGTTCGGCGGCGTATCATATTATCGTGGATACGTTTCAGGACAAGAGGCGGTGGTGTTATCAGGCCTTGAGGTATGTGTCCATGATGTCTCAGCTACCTACAAGTGGGTGAAGCTGAAGAATGTGCCTTTTGAGGTGGGAGAATGTGACAATACTGAAGCCATGCAGAAATATGGCATTGTTCATGCAGTAACTGTTGGCAGGTGGGCGAATGGGCCCTATGCTGGGATGTTGGAGGGGACGTATTCCCTCAAGATGACGTTACGTCAGGATATCCCTTCTTATATAATAATGACTGGTTTTCGCACGCAGGTGTATGTTACATATGTTGGGCAGGTTCGAACCTGTCGGTTATGCGGACAGCAGGGACACCTGGCGGCAGACTGTAATCGAAGGAAGACGGAAGTGAGGCGAGGTGTGGACGAGGACGTGAGACCCAAGGAGGCTTCAACAATTCTGACAGAAGACCGACGTGTGGACGACGGGCAGGAGGGCATGGTGCATCAGTCGTGGAGCGAGGAGGTGGAGCAGGTGGAAGGGCAGATGGGAGGCGAGGGTAATGTGTCGTCTGTGGCATCAGAGGAACATAGTACGGCGTCTGTTGCTGATCATCAGGGGATGCATGGGAAGGAGGCAGAGATTTTGAAGGACCTATGAGAGTTCATACAGGGAAATAATTTGTCGATGGAAGAAGTTTCTGTTTTGGGGCGAGGTGATTTCAAGAATGATGAAAATGAGGCTGTTGTTGAGAATGATATGCGTAGGGAAGTGAATAACGTTCAGGTATCTGTGGTAGTAGCAGAGGTTCATAGGGAAGAGGAAATGGAGTTAGTTGAGGAGAAAGGGGAGTCCAGGAAAAGGCCGGGGGAGGAGTCTGAGGATGACTTGTTGACAGCTGCACAAAGGCCTGGGAAAAAAGTGTGGGCAGATGTGGTGCAGGGGAAAGGACGTAGGTCAAAGGGTACTGGGGGTGCTAGGGAAGTAAAGGAGGATGGGAGGGGTAGGAGGGGGAAGGATGGGGAAGGACATATGATAATGGAAAAGAGAGTACTGAAGCCAAAGGGCAAACCCCAGTCTTACGTTTCAGGTGTGTAACATTTAATGTGAATGGCCTCAGGAATGAGGTGAAACGTAAATGGGTGGAGGTAACTTTGCAGAGGTGGAAAGTTGATGTTTTCTTTTGTCAAGAGCATAATTATAGGAAGGGTAATGAGCTAGCAATAAAGGGGTATAGGATTTTTGCGTGTGATGCACGGGCATTTAAAGGGGGGTGTTGGTAGGAGTCAGTGAGTTAAGTCCATTCACTTTAGAGTCTTGGGAGGATGTGGGCGGTAGAATAGTTAGAGTAAACGGGGATTGGGGTGGAGTACAGGTGAGTTTCCTGGGAGTATATATGCCAGCTATTAGCAATAGGAGACTAAAGGATGATTTTGTAAACAATGAGTTGGCGTATGCTGTCTGAGGTTTGCCTCAAGTGTCTATAATTGCTGGAGATTGGAATTGTGTGATTCGGATTAGAGACGTCGAGCCACGGGGTGGGGGGTGTGTGTTGGGGGCAGTGGGAGTGGTAGACGTGGTGGGGGACGGGGAGAAAAGGTGGAATATACCTTTGTGAGGAAGGATTATGCAGCACGACTGGACAGAATATATGTGACAAGGGCGGTGGATGTTCAGAGGGTGGAATGTGTCGATGTGGGTTTTCGGATCATAGGGAGTGTTGTTTGAAGGGGTGGTACGGGGCAGTGAGTGTGTATAAGAGTTATTGGAAATTGAATACGAGATTATTGAAGAGGAAGGGGGCTGAGATGTTCGAAGAGTGGTGGGGAGGGTGTCGAAGGGGGTGGGGTGTCAAATGGGATTGTCAGATGGTGGATGGAGGGGGAAAGAGGAAATTAGGAAGTTTTATGGGTGGGTCGGTAGGGAAGATAGCAGGAGTAGGTTTGGGTATCAGAAATATTTGGAGGGGTTGTTACGTGATTGTCAGGCGGGGGATTGGGGGACGAGGAGAACGGCAGAGGTAGTGGAATTGAGGGGTATGTTACGGGATTTGCAAGAGGAACGGTTTCATGCTTTAAAGGTTAGGAGTGGTATGGAGGAGGTTTTATGGGGAAATAAGGCTTCAAAGGTGGTTTTAAGGACTTTTGAGAAACGTAGGAGGGGGATGTTAATTTCGTCTTTGAAAGTGGAGGGGGGTGGATGGGTATCAGGAGGGGAGGGTTTTAAGAACGACGGAGGGCATGGGGAGGTACGCGGAAGCTTGGTGGTTGCAAGATTTTTTTGGGAAATAGGAAGGATATGTAGTTGTCAGGTATATATTGTGTTTAATGTATCCCATGGTTGGGAAGGTATATATGTTTTTTATATACGATTGTGTCATGGGTAATTTGTATTCATTCCTTGTGTGGTCATTGTTTCGTGGTTTTATGTTTTGTCTTAAGGCATAACCATGCGTGAACGCTCTTGGAGGGGGGATGCTGTACAAGGATGAGATTGTAGTTGTTTCTGGTGTGCCTTGAAGCATTCACGTAGAACTTATTGATTGGTTGGTATATATTCGTCTGTTATAGCGAAAAGGAAGGAATCATGGAGTGTGATGTAATATTATATTTGGTACTAAGCATTTGGTGTGGAGAAGTTGCTTGTAGTTGTTTTGGTATTGGGAAATTCTTATGTAAAAGGTAATAACTATGTCATGATGTTTGTATAAGAAGATTTCAATAAAATATAAAAAAAAAAATACAGCGTTGTTTGGTAAGGCACAAGAGTTTACATCTGTGTTAAACAATGAAGATTTTGGCAATTATCGGGTGGTGAAAACCACCGTTCTTGGGGCTTATCAATGAATTCCTGCCAAGTATAGGAAAGAGTTCAAACTAGGCAGACGGCAGCTAGGTCAGTCTTATGTTGATTTCGTAAGACAGCAGACAAAAGTCTTCACCAAGTCATATAAGGCCAGTGGTGTCGTTGACTTCGGAAATCTTGGATGCGCTACTCTTAAGGATTGTGTGGTTCAGTGGTCTAAGGCGTCATGAGTTTTCGCTCACTATAAGGCAGGCCAAAGCACCATGGATTCGGCCCCTAGCTAGTGCAGTGTTGTTATTGATCAATACCACTTGTTCGTGGATACAAATATATATATATATATATATATATATATATATATATATATATATATATATATATATATATATAAGAAGAGAGAGAGAGAGAGAGAGAGAGAGAGAGAGAGAGAAGAGAGAGAGAGAGAGACAGAGAGAGAGAAAGCTCTTTGTTATGCAGATCATTTTTGTCCCAGGATGCGACCCACACCAGATACCCATTTTTAGTGATGGGTGAACACAGACAACCGGTGCAAGGAAATACGGACCCCTCAGCGTGTGAAGTGAGAGCTTGTGTCACAAGGCCACGGGCCTGGTGGTAAATTCGTGAGGCAGGAACGCCCCTTTGTAAAATAGTGCTGAGATTCATTAATCAATTTATGCCTTTCAAGATGGCTACGAATTGCCTTGGCAATTATTGATTCCATAAATTTTCCCACTATTGTGGTAAGGTCTATAGTTCAAAGCTAAGGACGTGTCTCCTGTTTTGTAAATAGGTATTACATTTGTCATTTTCCACTTGTCTGGCACAATGCCAGTTTGTAGTGATACATTGAAAGATTAGCCGAAGGTTTGCTAAGCTTCTCTTTACATTCCTTTAAAACTCTTGCAAACAGTTCATCAGGGCTTGGGGATTAGTTCGGTTTTAATTTATCTATTTGTCTGAGGACCATGTCACTGGTTACCCTAATCCTGCATAGTTTATTATCGTCCTGTTCTAAATATTTTATTATTTCTGGAATTTCGTTAGCATCTTCCTGAGTAAAAACTGAGAGGAAATCAGAGTTAAAAAATTCACACATTTCCTCACAACCAGTGTTCCCAATATCTTACTGACAATTTTGCTAATGCCGGGAACCATTGCAATTATAGAACTAGGGGAAGGGAGAACAACTTTGCAGTACCTAGAGTCACTGGTCAGGCTTCAGACATTTTTCTGTACAGCAATAAAAGAGTGGAACAGGCTGCCTTTACATGTCAAAGCCTGTCATAGCATGAGCCAGTTCAAGAAATGAGTCAAAATGTAACCCCTTATATAAGGATATAGAAAGGGAGGAGAGTGATTTCTTGTATGAAAATAATTAATTTTACCTCTCCCCTAGTATATCTTCTTTCATTGTAACTGTTTTTACATAGTTAAAATACTTACCTGTTGTTAACTTTTAAATATAAATAATAATTACCACAAGGACACCAATGGAAATAAATCACTCTGACTTTTTTGGGTTATCCTGGGTTCTCTACACTCATGCTACTATGTATGATAATCAATATAACTGTATTTGTCAGGGCCGGATTTAGAGGAGGGGCTCCCCACCAAATGATGAAAAATATTATTACACACATTATACTTAAAATTGAATAGATCGCAGAAAGAGAAAATGATTGCAAGAGTTTGAATTGTGGTGGGATTGTCATGTTAAGTCATCTTATCGCTGGTATTACATCATCGATGCGAGCACATCATCAGCTGCATGACGCGAGGATGACTCACAGCACATCATCATCCTGCATGTGCAGCACGCTGCAGTATGAATGACTGCTTGATCGTGGTCAGTATGTGAACAACTGTGTGGTAGTGAGGACGAAATACGGTAAGTGCTCACTGCTACATGCTTCACTTATTATTGTCAGAGTAAAAAAATATATTCTGGTATTGAACAGTATTTTTTTTTTATTACAAGCGAGCGAGCGTAGCGAAGCAAAGTTTTCTATATAACTTTTAAGGGAATCCAGCAATAACCAAATATGCTAAAAAAAACTGTTCTTTCAAATTTCCATCAAGTGACTGCAAACTTTTTTATGATATAAACTTTGTTTTCAGTTTTTTATTTTTTTTTTCAGGTGGAAATATGGGTAACCGTTCTAAAGATAGACATAAAAATCGAGTTTGAACATATCCCAGTGGAGCAGCTGAAAGAAAGACCAAGGAAGTTGCTCAGAAATCAATGATATCGGCATTTAAATTGCGAAAAATTAGTGACTTCATGACTATACATGCACAACAAACACCGGGAGAGACATCATCAGCATTTCAAGAGCCTTCACAGCATTGTATTAGAACAGAGACATCTGATCAGCTAGATGATAATTTACTCCGACGTGAAGCTGGCGATCATCGAGAGGAGCGCCATGAGCAGGATGATCAGGAAGAACAACGTGAAGAACAACAGGCAGAACATGAAGAAATCCAGAAGCAACAAGATCATCTTGGGCACGACGAAGTACACCAGAAAATTGTGAGGACGAGCAACATCACGGAATTTACGAGGCGCAACACAAATTGACAACTACATTGGGTTGTGGCCGACCATTGTTTCAGATATAATGAGAAATTTATTCGCCACCCAGCCTCGTGAGAGAAGGGTGTGCTACTCTGGTCTCTGGCCCTGGTGGAGACTGTGAGCAACTATATTTTCACTGTCATGGCGGCGGTGGGCAGACGCCGCATCAACACCGTCTGCATAGACATGGTTACAGGAGTAATTCAACCTGCTGTGGCGTCTACAGTAATACCTACTATTCTTCGTGATATATACAACATTGATATGGAGGAACTGTATGGAGTGGCACTAAATGGCATTAACAGGATCTTCGTGAAGTTGTTAACGGCTGCAGCATATGAGACATTGGTAGAGCGACATCAGGACAACGTCTCACGGTCAATGCGACGTTGCAGGTGCGATTAAAGGATGTGTCGGCACCTACACATGGGTAAAGGTAAAGAATGTGCCTTTTGAGGCGGATCAAATGGATGTGGGACGTGTCTTTAGCGAGTATGGGACAGTACATCTGGCAACGGCAGGAAAGTGGAGTGTGGGACCCATGGAGGGTCTTCCTGAGGGATCTTCACCTTAAAGATGTCGTTAAGGAGGCCCATTCCATCTTACATCATTATGGCTGAGTTTCGTACACAAGTGTACGTGACTTACGCAGGACAAAGGAGGACGTGCAGGATATGTGGGAATTTTGATCATGTAGCAGCGGATTGTTTGAGGAGAGGTGCTCAACGAACCGCTGAACGCAAGATCCCGACAGAACCACAGGGAAAGTATGAGGGAAGGC
>WNWK01026947.1:0-26815 GCA_009830355.1 Cherax destructor | reverse complement strand
CGGGGTTTTTTCCCCTTTCACAGATACATTCGTGATGCAGATTACATGGTAAGCTTAAATATGTCGCCAGTAGCTATAGCTTTTCTGAGGACATATGCACCTTACATCACCTGTCCTGCAGCAGCAGTCATTAGATGTATTTTATTTTGTTGCAGACATGTACCATGGATTTTGTGTTCAATAAAGCCTAGGAATAAGGCCTGTGTTTTTATCACAACACACAGTTTCAAGTTTCTATCATGCAAAATAAACTGATAATCTACGAAACGACGGAGCACGGCGGATTTAACAAGCCAATAAAAAAAAAATTATTTTCTAATAAGTAGTACTATTGTATTAAGTGTATTGTACTAATAGCTATATTTTCTGTACTCAGCAAGCAAACCAAAATAACATACAATCCACATAATTTTAATTTACCAGAGTATCTGTTTTGTTTTGTTTTGTTAATTATGAATTTAATGTCAGGTCAAGCTTTTTGTGAGTGGTGAAGGAGTGGGCATCGAGGAAGTGACAGTCATGTGACCTACTGTGACTAAGTTCCACTTACCTCACCCAAATTATTTCATGTAATACTTCACTATTGCCATGTAAACGTCATGCAGGTAATTTCTCACATTAAGTTACGAACTACAAGTTATCGGCATAAGATCTGTAGAATGATTTAAGTCCAAAAGTCCAACCTGAGCAACATGAAACAAATTGTCAAGATGAACCTCACAGAATCAGAACCCCGTTCAATAGCATGTAGGGTTCCCAAGGTCCATTATCAGTGTCAAATGCAAGCTACTATTGTATACAGATGAAAGTACTCAGCTAATATCAGGTAAAGACCCACAAGACATTGCTGATGTACTACCACTAGAACTAGAGTCCTATAGCAAATGATTCGTAGACAAATTATCATTACCCTCGGAGAAAATATTATTACAGAAGACAGCAACAACCCAGGAAGGTACTACCGTCCTGCCAAGTGAATGTGAAACAGAATTCTGTAACTGTTTTACATGATGGTAGGATTGCTGGTGTCATTTTCTGTCTCATAAACATGCTGGATAACAGGTATATTTTGCTACTTCTACTTACACGTAGGTCACACTACACAGCATGCACATGCATACATATACATACATATATCTAGGTTTTTCTTCTTTTTCTTAATAGCTCTTGTTCTTCTTTATTTCCTCTATTGTCCATGGGGAAGTGGAAATAATCTTTCCTCAGTAAGCCATGTGTGTCGTATGAGGCGACTAAAATGCCAGGATCAATGGGCTAGTAACCCTTCTCCTGAGTTTACCTGGAGAGAGTTCCGGGGTCAACGCCCTGTGGCCCGGTCTGTGACCAGGCCTCATGGTGGATCAGATCCTGATCAACCAGGCTGTTACTGCTGGCCGCACGCAGCCCAACGTACGAACCACAGCCCAGCTGGACAGTGCCTGCTTGAAGACAGCCAGGGGTCTATTGGTAATCCCCTTATGTATGCTGGGAGGCAGTTGAACAGTCTTGGGCCCCTCACACTTATTGTGTTTCTCAACGTGCTAGTGGCACCTGCTTTTCATTGGGGATGTTGTATCGTCTGCCGAGTCTTTTGCTTTCGTAGGAAGTGACTCTCCTGTGCAAGTTTGGTACTAATCCTCCAGGATTTTCCAAGTGTATTTAATAATGTATCTCTCCGCCTGCGTTCTAGGAGTACAGGTTTAGGAACTTCAAGCGTTCCCAGTAATTGAGGTGGTTTATCACAGTTATGGGTGCTGTGAAGGTTCTCTGCACATTTTAGGTCAGCAATTTCACCTGCTTTGAAAGGTGCAATTAGTGTGCAGCAATATTCCAGCCTAGATAGAACAAGCGACCTGAAAAGTGTCATCATGGGCTTTGCATTACTCGTTTTGAAGGTTCTCATTATCCATCCCGTCATTTTTCTAGCAGATGCGATTGCTACAGAGTTATGGTTCTTTAGGTGAGATCCTCTGACATGATCACTCCCAGGTCTTTGACATTAGTTTTTCGCTCTATTGTGTGGTTGGAATTTACTAAAAAGAGAAGAATTTTTTTATAAAACTGGGATGCTTGAATGTGCGTGGATGTAGTGCAGATGATAAGAAAGAGATGATTGCTGATGTTATCAATGAAAATAAGTTTGATGTCCTGGCCTAAGTGAAACAAAGCTGAAGGGGGTAGACAAGTTTCATTGGGGAGAAATAAATGGGATTAAGTCAGAAGTATCTAAGAGAGTTAGAGCTAAGGAAAAGGTAGCAATAATGTTGAAAGATCAGTTATATATTGAGAAGAGCGAATATAAATGTATACATTCAAGGATTTTGTGGATCAAAATAAGGTCGGATGTGAAAAGTGGGTCATAATAAGCGTGTATGTGCCTGGAGAAGAGAGGAGTGTAGAGGAGAGAGAGATTTTGGGAGATGTTAAGCGAATGTATAGGAACTTTTGAACCAAGTGAGAGAGTAATTGTGAAGGAACCTAAATGCTAAAGTAGGAGTAACATTTAGAGAGGGTGTGGTAGGTAAGTTTGGGTGCCAGGTGTAAATGATAATGGGAGCCCTTTAATTGAACTTTGTATAGAAAGGGGCTTAGTTATAGGCAATTCGTATTTTAAAAAAAGAGGATAAATAAGTATAAAAGATATGATGTAGGGTGTAATAACAGTAGTTTGTTGGACTATGTATTGCTAGATAAAAGACTGTTGAATAGACTTCAGGATGTACATGTCTATAGAGGGGCCACATATATATCAGATCACTTTTTAGTTGTAGCTACAGTAAGAGTAAAAGGTAGATGGGATACAAGGAAAATAGAAGGAACAAGTAAGAGAGAGGTGAAGGTTTATAAACTAAAAGAGGAGGCAGTTAGGGTAAGACATAAACAACTATTGGAGGATAAATGGGCTAGTGAGAGTATAGACAATGGGGTCGAAGATGTATGGGGTAGGTTTAAGAATGTAGTGTTAGAGTGTTCAGCAGAAGTTTGTGGTTACGGGCGAGTGGGTGCGGGAGGGAAGAAGAGCGATTGGTGGAATGATGATGTAAAGAGAGTAGTAAGGGAGAAAAAGTTAGTATATGAGAGGTTTATACAAAGTAGAAGTGATGCAAGGAGGGAAGAGTATATGGAGAGAAAAAGAAAGGTTAAGAGAGTGGTGAAGCAATGTAAAAAGAGAGCAAATGAGAGAGTGGGTGAGATGTTATCAACGAATTTTGTTGAATATAAGAAAAAGTTTTGGAGTGAGATTAATAAGTTTAGGACGCCTAGGAAACAAATGGATTGGACAGCTAAAAATAGGAGATGAGAGTTATTAAATGGAGAGTTAGAGGTATCAGGAAGATGGAGGGAATATTTTGAGGAATTGTTAAATGTTGATGAAGATAGGGAAGCTGTGATTTCGCGTATAGGGCAAGGAGGAATAACATCCTGTAGGAGTTAGGAAGAGCCAGTTGTGAGTGTGGGCGAAGTTCGTGGGGCAGTGGGTAAAATGAAAGGGGGTAAGGCAGCTGGGATTGATGGGATAAAGATAGAAATGTTAAAAGCAGGTGGGGATATAGTTTTGGAGTGGTTGGTACTATTATTTAATAAATGTATGGAAGAGGGTATGGTACCTAGGGATTAGCAGAGAGCATGCATAGTTTCTTTGTATAAAGGCAAAGGGGACAAAAGAGAGTGCAAAATTATAGGGGTATAAGTCTGTTGAGTATACCTGGTAAAGTGTATGGTAGAGTTATTATTGAAAGAATTAAGAGCAAGACGGAGAGTAGGATAGCAGATGAAAAAGGGGGTTTTAGGAAAGGTAGGGGATATGTAGACCAAGTGTTTACAGTGAAACATATAGCCGAACAGTATTTAGATAAGGGTAAAAGGTTTTGTGGCATTTAAGGATTTGGAAAAAGTATATGACACGGTGGATAGGGGGGCAATGTGCCAGATGTTGCAGGTGTATGGAATAGGAGGTAGGATACTGAAAGCAGTGAAGAGTTTATACGAGGATAGTAAGGCTCAGGTTAGAGTGTGTAGGAGAGAGGGAGATTATTTCCCAGTAAAAGTAGGCCTTAGACAAGGATGTGTGATGTCACCACGGCTATTCAACATATTTATAGATGGGATTGTAAGAGAAGGTAATGCGCGGGTGTTGGCAAGAGGTGTGGGGTTAAAATATATAGAATTTAACTCAAAGTGGGAGTTGTCACAGCTGCTTTTTGCTGATGACACTGTGCTTTTGGGAGATTCTAAAGAGAAGTTGCAGAGGTTGGTGGATGAATTTTGTAGGGTGTGTAAAAGAAGGAAATTGAAAGTGAATATAGGAAAGAGTAAGGTGATGAGAATAACAAAAAGATTAGGTGACGAAAGATTGGATATCAGATTGGAGGGAGAGAGTATGGAGGAGGTGAATGTATTCATTATAAAATTAATTAAATCAGATTAAACAAATTAAATCAATAATTTGTGTTGCAATAACAAATTATATGGTCATTAGACGAGTTACAAGGAGCACAAGGGTACATAAGGATACATGAGGTATAAGTTACATCATTTGCACTTGATTATATTTGATAAACTATTTTTCTTTGAGCAATTATGTAAGGGGTTTTGAGGCTAAATGGTAAGAATTATAGTAGACAGTTTACAATATAAGTATAGTTGAGTATTTAAGCTGTGAAATTTAAACATAATTTGAACATGACATTTTTTGAAACATAATAGTTTAATAATTTTGGATCATTTACAGTTTTATATGTCTACATAATAGTATTATTAAATCAGATTAAACAAATTAAATCAATAATTTGTTTTGCAATAATAGATTATATGGTCATTAGATGAGTTACAAGGAACACAAGGGTACATGAGAATGAATTTCTTTATATTAGGTGTTTTTTACATTATAAGATATAACATGGCTTATACATTATGAGGTATAAGTTTCAACATTTGTACTAGATTATGTTTGATAAATTATTTTTCTTTGAGCAATTTTGTAGGTGGTTTTGAGGCTAGGGGAGTAACAGTGAATAAATGTTACTTTGAGGCAGTGTAAAGTTATTTAATAACTTTGTAGGTAATGTAAAGTAGTGGGTATTTAGTTTTGGGCGAGTAGGTGGTTTTATAGCAGAGTTTTGAATTGATTTACAGACCGGGTTTCTTTTGGTAATCATAGGTAATAAATTCCAATTTTTTTGGGCCTTTGATGTGCATAGTGTGAGGTAGACGCGGGGAACATGGAAGAGTGATCTGTGCCTTGTGTTATATTCATGTGTCCTGTTAAGGTTGGTTAGGAGAATTTTGAGTTGTTGATTAATATTTGAGTTCAGTGTTTTATGTATGTAATAGGCACTGTAAAAAGTATCATAGAACTGATGAGGGTAAAAAGGTAAGTGGTGCACTTAGGAGTCTGTGGAGACAAAGAACTTTGTCCGTGGAAGCTAAGAGGGGAATGTATGAGAGTATAGTTATACCAACACTCTTATATGGGTGTGAAGCATAGGTGGTGAATGTTGCAACAAGGAGAAGGCTGGAGGCAGTGATGTCGTGTCTGAGATCAATAGGTGGTGTGAATATAATGCAGCGAATTCAATTCGTAGTGTGGAAATTAGGAGGAGGTGCGGGATTACCAAGACTATTATCCAGAATGCTGAGGAGGGGTTGTTGAGGTGGTTTGGACATGTAGAGAGAATGGAACGAAACAGAATGACTTTAAGAGTGTATAAATCTGAAGTGGAGGGAAGGAGGGGTAAGGGTCGGCCTAGGGAAGGTTGGAGGGAGAAGGTAAAGGAGGTTTTGTGTGCGAGGGGCTTGGACTTCCAGCAAGCATGCATGAGCATATTTGATAGGAGTGAATGGAGACAAATGGTTTTTAATACTTGACGTGCTGTTGGAGTGGAAGCACAGTAACACTTATGAAGGGATTCAGGGAAACCGGCAGGCCGGACTTGAGTCCTGGAGATGGGAAGTACAGTGTCTGCACTCTGAAGGAGGGGTGTTAATGTTGCAGTTTTATAACTGTAGTGCAAGTATGCCTCTGGCAAGACAGTGATGGAGTGAATGATGATGAAAGTTTTTCTTTTTTCGGGCCACCCTGCCTTGGGGGGAAACGGCCGATGTGTTAATAAAAAAAAACAGGAAACCCCTTTGACCCAAGCATGTCAGGGAAGCTAATAGGGAACACTGTTGTATAGAAAGCGAATGCTAGACTAAAGTTCCTCTGCAGGCGCAATGTTCACCAACAGAGGCTAGCAGGACCCTATGTCTAGCTCTTATACAATGTATTATAGACTACTTTTGCTCTTTATGGTACTCTGCCTTATGAACAAAAAATAACTGGAATATAAGCTACAAATCACCTAGAACAAAATGGTGAGATTCATCCTGGATATGGATCGGAGAGAGCATGTAGGCCAGAGTGAATTACATCAAAGGAATATGCTGAATGTTGAAGACAGAGTAAAACAACTAAAGCTAAATTACGTTTATAAAATTGTTCACAACCAGTGTCCCCAATATCTTACTCCAAATTTTTTTAAGGCTGTGAACCAAAGAAATTATAGAACTATTGTAAGGAGAACAACTTTGCAGTACCTTGAGTCAGTGGTCAGGCTTCCAAGACTTTTTCTGTACTACAATAAAATAATAGAATAGACTGCCTGCACATGTCAAAGCCTGTCATAACATAAGCCAGTTCAAGAAGATAACCAAAATATACGTCATAATAAGACTGCAGAATTGGAGGAAAGTGATTTCTTGTATGAAATTAACTAATTTTACCTATTCCCTAGTACTATATCTTCTTTTATTGTAACTGCTTTTACATAGTTAAGATATATACCTGTTTTTAACTTTTATATATAAATAATTATCACAAGGACCCCAATTGAAGTAATCACTTTTTTGGGTTATCCTAGGTTCCTACACATATGCTGCTATGTATGATAATCTATGTAACTGTATTTGTGTATCCCTGAATAAACAAGGCTAAAATGAGAAATAAATAAAGTTACAACCTGCGGCGTATGGTCTTTAAAAGAAATGGTGAGGAATGAGAAATGACTAAATTCAAAGCAAGGCAGGAATAAACACAAGTGTACAGCCCTAAATAAGAGTGAAGCTCTTATTAAGACAAACTAAAAATAGAATAAACTGTATAGGAACGGAACTCATACTTACAGGTTTGATGGAAGCATCCAGTCAAGTGATTCCTCCACTGGTTGGATGCGCATACGTCACCTCTCACCAGGTGTCGAGAGGGGGGATAGCGGAAGCTAGACACTCCACCTACCTTAACTACCATACTGACAAACTACCATTACCATACATTCATACTTTCCCTACTCCTATATATTGAACTTTTCCCTCACAGTCTGTATTTGGAGCATCTTTCTTTTTTCTAGTTTGCATCTTCTCTCTCCTATTCTTAATTAACAAAATGTGCCTTGAGCTCATGTGTGTGAATTTTCATCTTAGCTGCCTCCTGGGGTGATCTCTGCTTGTATACAACCACAATGACAAGGTTTTGATTTTCAATTTTTAATGCAAGAACTTCAACAACATAATTTGAGGTGTTTAGTAGTTCTGAGCAAATGAGTGACTCTGTGACGCACAGGCCAACCCTCCCTTCTTGCCTGTTTAGGATCCATATTTCATTGTCAAAATGATCCTTTGTGCGCATTCATCACTCAACCTTGGGGTCGAGTGGACAAGCGATCAGCCTGCCCCTACCGGCACCTTGTGACATTGTTGTTTTCACAAAATGGTGCAGATGGGTTGTCACCGAGTAAACACAATGAGTATTCAGATGATTCGTTGGGCTGTGTCAGGCCAGAATGTTCCTGTTCTACTGCCTGCTATCATAAGAGACACCTACGGAATGGAAAATGAAGAATTGCATGGGGTGGCTTTAAATGGTGCATATAGAATATTTGTTATACTTCGCAATGCCAATGTATATGAGAAGGTCATCACCAGGTTTCAGGAGGTTCATATGGACGTAAATTCTGCAGTGACGGTGTGTCTTCACGACGTATCCTGGTACTATACCTGGGTTAAAATTAGAAACGTCCCATTTGAGGCAGATGAATCTGATTTGAGGGCTGTTTTTGAAAGATATGGAACAGTCCATACTGTGACGGTGGGAGGTGGTCGGAAGGGATGTTTTGAAGGTCTGCTGGAGGGTACGTTTACATTTAAAATGACATTATGCCATCCCATACCATCCTACATACAGTTGGACGAATTCAGGACTCAAGTGATAGTAAACTATGCTGGGCAACGTCGTACCTGCAGCGTGTGTGGGGCCTATGACCATATTGCTGCAGTGTGGTAGACAGAGAAGTCCAAAGGATGCAGGAAGTCGACAGGAGTCTTCAGTGCAATGTGAGGAAAAGGAGGAGACTGGGACAGCAAAGACTACTTCGAGTATGGGTTGGAGTGCTGAGGTAGACAGGTCAGAGTTGTAGAGGATGGCTGTGCGACCTTACCGGGGGTTATGGGCTCATCGGGACCGGAACCTGGAGACATGGGAGGAGTGATGTCAGCTACTGATAGGGATGGGGAAGCCGTGTTTGTTACGGTGTTGCAGGACCTGTTGTGCACCCCAGGTCAGGTGTCTATGGAAGGAACTGCAGCTGACTTGGAGTTGGCGGAGGATGGGGACACTGATGTGGTTGGACTCCCTGAGGCTAGTGCCGCAGCTGCAAGAAGGCTGTATCATGTGGAAGCAGAGGTGCACATCGACAGCCTCTAGGAGGTGGGCATGGAGGAGGAAAGTGTGTCTCAGAAGAGAGCGGCCCAATTTGACAAGGACGATGTGCTAACTCCGATGCAACATCTGAGAAAAAAAATGTAGGCAGAAGTTGCAAGGGGTGATGTTGGTAGTCCCAAGGGACAGACACCCATGAAAGATGGTTCAAAAGAGTCTGGGGGTGACCGAGGTTGTGCTCTGAGGAAAGAGGATCGAGCAGTGCCAGTGCCTAAATAAAAAAAACCTTTGTCAGTTTCAAGTGTTTTACTGTGAATATTAATGGTTTGTGTGATAAGATAGCCCATGCTGGCAATTTGACTAGGCGAAATGGGAACTATACGCACATCTTACTGCCTTTCATGAGGTTCCTTCCTCGTCCTCCATTGATGAGGTTTTACATCTCTTTTCGTCCTCCGTCTTCACGGCAGCTTCACTTTCTATCTCCCAAACCTCGGGCAAGCATTCTCAGAAGTGCGTGCCTTGGTGGTCTCCTGCTTGTGCTCGGGCAGTACGTTTGAAACGTGCTGCGTGGGGCAGGTATCGGTATAACAAAACCACAGAGAGACTCCTTGATTTTAAGCAGAAGAGAGGAATTGTTCGACGTGTCATACGTAATGCTAAACGCACTTGCTGGCGAGGTTACGTTTCTACGGTCATTTCGGCTTCCTCAATGAGTGCAGTCTGGAAGAAAGTGCGGAAATTGAGTGGTAAATTCTCCCCCGACCCGGCTCCTGTTCTTCTTGTTGCCGGTGTCGATATAGCACACCCTCTTGCCGTTGCCACTGAAATTGGTAATCATCTGGTCCGCATTTCTCAGGGGCTCCATCTATGCCACTCGTTTCTTTCTTCTAAGTCTTCCAGTGAGTTAAAGCCCTTAGATTGTTCTTCTCTCAGAGAAGAATCTTATAATGTGCCTTTTACCCTTCAAGAACTGGAGGCAACACTCTCTGCTTGCCGATCATCGGCAGCTGGGCCAGACGGCATACATATTCGTATGCTACAGCATTTACAACAGTCTGCTCTTACTGTCCTCTTACGACTCTTTAATCTTATATGGTCGCAAGGAGTTCTTTCCCAGCTGTGGAAGTCTGCTATTGTTCTCCCTTTTCGCAAACCAGGTACTACGGGACATGATACCTCCCACTACCGCCCCATCGCTCTTACCAGTACAGTTTGCAAGGTAATGGAACGTCTAGTTAATACGTTTGATGTGGTATTTAGAGACTCACAGTAGTGTCTCCACTAGTCAATATGGCTTTCGTAATAGCCGTTCTGCCATTGACCACTTACTGCGCTTGGATACGTATATTCGTAATGCCTTTGCCAATAACCACTCGGTTATCGCCATCTTTTTCGATCTTGAGAAGGCTTATGACACAACTTGGAAGTATAATATCTTGACCCAGGCCCACTCCTTAGGCCGCTGAGGCAATCTACCATTTTCCCTTAAGGCTTTCTTAACTGAAAGACATTTCCGTGTCCGGGTTAGTAATGAGCTTTCCCCGGGCTTTGTCCAAGCTGAAGGTGTCCCCCAGGGTTGTGTTCTGAGCACAACACTATTTCTCCTTGCTATAAATAATCTGGCATCAGTTCTCCCATCCAATATTTGGTCATCGCTTTATGTGGATGACTTTGCTATAGCTTTTGCGGGTGCTGACTGTCACCTCATTGCAGTTTCCCTCCAGCATGCCGTCAACTGAGTTTCCGATTGGGCCACCTCTCACTGGTTTAGATTTTCTAGTAGCAAAACTCATCAAATTACTTTTACTAGACGTTCAGTGGTCTCTGACAATCCGTTGTACCTATACGGCTCACGTATCCCAGAACGTGATACAGTCAGGTTTCTCGGCCTCCTGTTTGACCGTAGATTGTCCTGGAAACCTCACATTACCTCTCTGAAGGCAACTTGTCATAGCCGGCTGAACCTCCTAAAACCCTCGCACATCTTTCATGGGGGGCTGATCGTAGCACTCTCCTCCGCCTGCATTCAGCCCTAATTTTATCGAAACTCGAATATGGTGACCAGATATATTCGGCGGCCTCCCCTGCTACTCTTTCCAGCCTTAATTCCATTCATCACCAGGGATTGAGTTTATTCCTTGATGCTTTTCGTTCTTCCCCGGTTGAGAGCCTCTATGTAGAAGCGAACATTCCATCCTTGTCCGATCGTCGTGATGCACATTGCATTTGCTATTATGTTCGCTCCCATGACTTCTGCAATCCTTCCATGTATAGGATTGTCACAGATGTTAGTAGGCGCTCTTTATTTGTCCGTCGCCCCTGTTTACTTCGTCCCTTTTCTCTTCGTCTACATTCCCTCTTGTCTTCCCTACAACTACCACCTTTATACGTTCATGTGACATCTCTCTTTCCCCTACCCCCTTGGGAAGTTCCTGCTGTCCGTGTCTGTTCTATTATTCTACCTTACGCAAAAGCCCAACTACCTAAGGCGGCTTCTTGCTCTTTTTTTCTAGACCACTTCCGTTATCATTCCCATGCCATCGCAGTGTACACCGATGGTTCAAAGTCATCTGACGGTGTCGGATTCGCAGCAGTGTTTCCGGACAGCGTCGTGTGATGGCATCTGTTACCCTGTGCTAGCATCTTTACGGCTGAATTGTATGCCATTCTTGTGGCACTTATCCGTATTGCATCTATGCCTGTGTCACCATTTGTGGTCGTTTCAGACTCCCTTAGTGCTTTACAGGCTATCCGTAAAATTGATACACCTCACCCCCTAGTTCTTCGTATCCACCTTTGCTTACGCCGTATCTTTAGCAAGAACAAAGATATTGTTTTTTGTTGGGTCCCTGGTCATGTTGACGTACAGGGCAATGAACAGGCAGACACTGTTGCGTGGTCAGCAGTACATGAAGTTCCAGTTTCATATAGAGGTGTTCCTTTCACGGACTATTTTGCGGTCATTGCTACCCACCTTCACACCCGTTGGCAACAACGCTGGTCTGACCTGCTAAATAACAAACTTCATTCTATTAAACCGGTTATAGGTTTCTGGCCTTCTTCTTGTCACCAATGTGGAGGGTGGGAGACTACTCTCTCTAGTCTTCGCATTGGCCCCACTCGTCTTACTCACGGGTATCTCATGGAGAGGCTCCCTGCCCCTCTCTGTGAGCATTGTCAGGTTCCAGTGTCTGTTCGACATATTCTGTTGGACTGCCCACTCTATCAACGAGCACGCAGAATTTACCTTCAATGGCGTCTTTGCTCTGCGGCCCTTTCTTTACCTTCCCTTCTTGCAGATGGACCCTCCTTTAATCCTGACTCTCTCGTTGACTTTTTGACAGATACTGACTTACTACACAAACTCTGAAGATTATACCTCTAGCACCTCCCTCAGTCCCTTCTACCTCGATCTCTTGCTACCCTCTATCCCTGCACTATCCACTGTCCTGCTGCACTCCATACCCTACTAATCATCCATCTCCCACTTACAACCCATTCTCCCTGCATCCTGCAATAACCTGCAGCGCTGTATGACCCCTGTGGTTTAGCGCTTCTATTTTATTATAATAATAATATAGGCCTGTTAGTATACTCAGTGTAATATCCAAAATTCTAGAGAGGGCGGTGTACTGTCAAGTAATTAAGTATCTTAATGACAACAACATTCTTCATAGTTACCAATCAGGCTTTAGGAGCTCTTACTCAACCGACACCTCCATAATTATTCTGATGGATTACATGAGAACTGAAATGTCTATAGGGAACCTCATAGGAATGGTAACTTTAGACTTGCAAAAAGCCTTCGATACTGTCAACCACAATGTATTATGTAAGAAACTTCAAGCTATCGGCATTGGTTCCATAGACTGGTTTAAGTCTTATCTTAGCAATAGGAAACAAATTGTCAAAATTAACAATACAGAATCAGAACCACTGCCGATAGCATGTGGAGTTCCCCAAGGTAGTATTCTGGGTCCTTTATTATTCCTGTGTTATGTAAATGGTATGCCCATCAGTGTCAAGTGCAAACTCCTACTGTATGTGGATGACAGTGCTCTGTTAGTGTCAGGTAAAGACCCACAAGATATAGCTAATGTATTAACACTGGAACTGGAGTCCTGCAGCAAATGGTTAGTAGACAACAAACTATCGTTACACCTTGGGAAAACAGAAGCCATACTCTTGGCACGAAATATAAACCTGACTCTCTCATTGACTTTTTGACAGCAACTGACTTACTACACAAACTCTGAAGATTATACCTCTAGCACTCCCCTCAGTCTCTTCTACCTCAATCTCTTGCTATAATCTATCCCTGCACTATCCACTGTCCTGCTGCACTCCATACCCTACTAATCATCCCTCTCCCTATTACAACCCATTCTCCCTGCATCATACCCTACCCTACTGCGCTGTATGACCCCTGTGGTTTAGCGCTTCTTTTGATTATTATAATAATAATACGCTTGCTCTTCATGGTACTCTGCCTTGACAAAAAAAACTGAAAGATAAACTGCAAATCACCCAGAACAAAATGGTGAGATTCATCCTGGATTTGGGTCCAAGATTCATCCTGGACCTGGGTCCAAGATTCATCCTGGACCTGGGTCCAAGATTCATCCTGGACCTGGGTCCAAGATTCATCCTGGACCTGGGTCCAAGATTCATCCTGGACCTGGGTCCAAGATTCATCCTGGACCTGGGTCCAAGATTCATCCTGGACATGGATCCAAGATTCATCCTGGACCTGAGTCCAAGATTCATCCTGGACCTGGGTCCAAGATTTATCCTGGACCTGGGTCCAAGATTTATCCTGGACCTGGGTCCAAGATTTATCCTGGACCTGGGTCCAAGATTCCTCCTGGACCTGGGTCCAAGATTCATCCTGGACCTGGGTTCAAGCAAGATTCATCCTGGACCTGGGTCCAAGATTCATCCTGGACCTGGGCCCAAGAGAACATGTAGGCCAGGATGAATTACAACAATTGGATATGCTTAATATTGAAGACAGAGTAAAACATCTTAAGTTAAATCAAGTTTATAAAATTGCTCACAAACAGTGTCCAGAATATCTTGCTGCCAATTTTGTCAAGACTGGGAACCAAAGCAGTCATAGTACTAGTGGGAGAGAGCACAACTTTGTAGTACCCACAGTCAGTAGCCAGGCTTCAAACACCTTTTATTGTACAGCAATAAAGGAATGGAACAGACTGCCTGCACATGTCAAAGCCAGTCATAGCATGAGCCAGTTCAAGAAAAGAACCAAAAGGTACCTAATGAATGTAGCGACAGAAAGGGAGGAGAATTATTTTTTATTCTTTTAGCTAACATACATGTAAATGTAAATAACTCTTTTTACTTTATTCCTAGTATACATATATTCTTTATAATATAATAACATATATCTCCTACAGTGAATGGACCCTAATGGAAATAAGTCACTTTGTCTGACTTTTTTGGGTTATCCTGGATGGTTTTCTACACATATGCTGCTATGTATGATAATCTATGTAACTGTATTTGTGTATACCTGAATAAATTTACTTACTCAGACAACAGTGTGCAGGTGTCTCCAGACAAAGGTTAAAGTATAATCATTTATTAGTATATCTTTTTAGTATAAGGGGACAGCTTTATCAAGGCACGATAAAGCTCCCATGGTATAAAACAATGATATACAAAGATTGCTTTATATTTTTGTTACTGGTGCTTCTTGACTTACATAAGAACATAAGAAATGAGGAACACTGCAGCAGGCCTGTTGGCCCATGCTAGGCAGGTCCTTCACATTCCATCCCACCAATAGAATATTTGTTCAAACCAATCTTCAATGATACCCAAGAAATAAGCTTTGATAATTCTATTTACTTATGTGCAATTCCCACTCAAATCCAACCCCTCTCACTCATGAATTTATCCAACCTAAATTTGAAACTACCCAAGGTCCTTGCTTCAATACCCCTACTAGGCAGACTGTTCCACTCATCAACTACCCTATTTCCAAACCAATACTTTCCTATATCCTTTCTAAATCTAAACTTATCTAACTTGAATCCATTATTGCGGGTTATCTATTGGAGAGATATCCTCAAGACCTTATTTATATCCCCTTTGTTAATACCCATTTTCTACTTGTATACCTCAATCATGTCTCCCCTCATTCTACGTCTTACAAGTGAATGTAATTTTAGGATCTTCAATCTTTCTTCATACGGAAGATTTCTAATGCTATGTATTAATTTAGTCATTCTACACTGAATGTTTTCTAACGAATTAATATCCATTCTGTAATATGGAGACCAGAATGGAGCTGCGTAATCTAGGTGAGGCCTTACTAATGATGTATAAAGCTGTAATATAACCTCTGGACTTCTGTTGCTTACACTTCTTGATATAAATCCCAGTAATATGTTTGCCTTATTACATACGCTTAGGCACTGCTGTCTTGGTTTAAGGTTGCTGCTTACCATAACCCCCAAGTTCTTTTCGCAATCTGTATGGCTAAGTTCTACGTTATTTAACTTATAAGTGCTTGGGTTATGGACACTCCCGAGCTTCAGAACCTTGCATTTATCTACATTGAACTGCATCTGCCACTTTTCTGACCAGGAATAGAGTTTGTCTAAATCCTCCTGAAGTTTCTGACATCTACGTTAGAATCAATTATCCTGCCTATCTTCGTGTCATCTGCGAGTTTGCTCATATCACTTGTAATTCCCTCATCAAGGTCATTGATATATATTATAAACAACAACGGGCCTAAGACTGATCCCTGTGGAACACCACTTGTTACAGATCCCCACTCGGATTTAACCCCATTTATGCACACTCTCTGCTTCCTATTGGTGAGCCATGACTCGATCCATGACAGCACTTTTCCCCCAATGCCATGAGCTGCCACTTTCTTTAACAGTCTCTGGTGCGGTACTCTATCAAAAGCCTTACTAAAATCTAAATATACAATATCGAATTCTTTATCGTGATCAACAGCCTCAAAAGCTTTACTAAAGAATGTTAATAAATTAGATAGGCAGGAACGGCCCCTCGTGAATCCATGCTGAGTATCATTAATCAAATTATGGTTATCTAAATAGCTTCTAATAATATCAGCTATAATTGACTCTAGTAATTTGCCTACAATTGAGGTCAGGCTTATTGGGCGGTAATTTGACGGTAGTGACTTGTCCCCTGCTTTAAAAATAGGAATTACATTAGCCATCTTCCACATATCAGACACTACACCTGTTTGAAGAGATAAATTAAAAATGGTTCACAGAGTTCCATTTTGCATTCCTTAAGAACCCTTGCAAAAAGCTCATCAGGACCCAGCGATTTATTTTGTTTCAGTCGGTCTACTTGTTTCATAACCATTTCGCTAGTGACTGTGATATTACATAATTTATCTTCTTCTGGGACACTATAAAAATTTATTACTGGGATATTATTAGTGTCTTGTTGTGTGAAAACCGAGAGAAAATAATTATTAAAAATAGAGCACATATCATTCTCCTTGTCAGTAAGATGCCCAGAGTTATTTTTAAGGGGACCAATCTTATCCCTAACTTTTGTTCTATAAAACTGGAAAAAACTTTTTGGGTTACTTTTTGAATCCCTAGCAACTTTAATTTCATACTCTCGTTTAGCTTTTCTTATCCCCTTTTTAATGTCCCTCTTAATGTCAGTAAACTGATTTATAAGATGACCCTCACCTCTATTTATGCGCCTATAAATTCCTTTCTTCTGCCCTAAAAGATATTTGAGCCTATTATTCATCCATTTTGGGTCATTTCTACTTGATCTAATTTCTTTATATGGGATAAATGTTCTTTTGGCAGCCTGTATAGTGTTAAGGAAGCTGTCATATTGATAGCTCTCTTCGTTACCCCAGTCCACAGTTGATAAGTGTTCTCTATGCCCATCATAATCTGCTAAGCGAAAGTCTGGGACAGTTACTGAATTATTCCTACTATCATACATCCATTCAATGCTAAAGATAATTGACTTGTGGTCGCTTGTGCAGAGTTCCTCTGTAATTTCTAAATTATTAACAAGGGTTTCTTTGTTTGCCAGAACCAAGTCAAGTAGGTTATTTCCCCTTGTAGGTTCTGTCACAAACTGCTTCAAAAAACAATCCTGAACTACTTCTAAAAAGTCGTTAGATTCTAAATTCCCTGTGAAGAAATTCCAATCAATCTGACTAAAGTTAAAGTCCTCTAGAATTACTACGTTATCGTGCCTTGTGGCCTTAACAATTTCCTCCCAGAGTAGTCTCCCTTGTTCCCTATCTAAATTAAGAGGACGATATATCACGCCTAAAATAAATTTTTCAAACCCCTCTGAAAATTCTATTCAGACAGACTCTATATGTATTATTTCAGACTTTATGCCCATTTTTATGCAACAATTTAAATGATCACGGACATAGAGTGCCACCCCACCCCCCTTCCCGATACTTCTGTCTACTTGGAACAATTTAAAACCCTGGATGTAACATTCAGCAGGCATGTCCCGATTTTTCATATTAAACCACGTCTCAGTTATTGCAAAAACATCAATATTACCCGTACTTGCAACTAATCTCAACTCGTTCATCTTATTCCTAGCACTACGACAATTGCTGTAATATACATTTAAAGACCCTCCTTTCTCTTTACCCTTCCTGCTCATTTCTGTTTTTTCACTAAACCTATTACATTTCTTGTCATCTAGTGCCACTGGCTTTCCAGTATCCACCTTATTTTGACTATTACTAGTTCTCCTAGAACTTATAAAATTTCTATACTGGGACTTCACTGTTTTCCCCCCAAAACCCATACCACTAACTATTTTTAGTTTAAAGCCCTAACAGCTCCCTCCACTGCAGTTGTCAGTGTCCCACCCCAGACTTGGATACGTGAACCCCATCCCTGGCATACATGTCATTTCTGCCATAGGAGAAGTCCAAGTTGTCAATGAATGTTACTGCATTTTCCTTACAGTATTTGTCCAGCCAGCAATTGACACCAATTGCCATGGACAGCCATTCATTTCCAATTCCTCTCCTTGGCAAAATACCACATATGACAGGGTTCCCACCCTTCTTCCTAATTATGTCTATTGCTGACCTAAACCTGCTAGTCAGGTCCTCACTCCTACGTCTGCCAACATCGTTGCTTTCAGCACTGAGACAGATAATAGGATTGCTCCCATTACCTCTCATGATGTCGTCCAGATGGCTAACAATATCCTCCATCCCAGCCCCAGGAAAGCAAACCCTCTGTCTCCTACTCCTTTCCTTCAAACAGAAGGCCCTATCCATGTACCTAACCTGGGTGTCCCCAACAACAACAATGTTTTTACCTTCCTTGGTGTCGTTCGTCGTGACGCTCCCAGAAGTCGACTCACATTCATCGGGTAGCACGGAGAATGGGTTCGATGTTTCCACAATATTCTCCTGGTTCTTCGTTGTTTCTACCTCTCCACCTGTCCTCTTGATCCTTAACTTTATCCCATGCATTCCAGCCACTGTCCAGGTTCCTTTCTTGACTTGAGGAGTCACAACAGGAGGATTACTACGAATCCTCTTGTTTTCCTCAGTCAGTCGCTGTATCTCAAGCTTAGCTACCCTCAGTTCTTCCTTTAGATGCTGGTAGAGTAGCTCAAGAGAGGACATCTTCTTCAGATTCACAGTGAGCACACAAGACACGTCTTCACTGAGTTAAGTCAGGTTATGTTCTGATGAACCATTGTAAGTTGAATATGATTTTTTTTTTTAACCCATCGGCCGTTTCTCCTGACTGTAAATACCATTAATGAAAAGTAAATAAAATGAATAAAAGTTTATCCTATCAGTTAATGTACAATACCCTAAAAAAAGGTTTACAGTTTTATGACACCATCGTAAAGCGGTAAAGCGAGTAGCATCTGTAGCCTGTATACTGAAAATGATTACAGTTTAGTTTTCACCTTCACTTAACACATTAAAGGTTTATTTTCATGAAGTATTTTTGAAATGTTGTCAGAATGACCTTAAAAAGGGGATAACATCTCTACCACTTGTAAAGCTGTGGGATGAGCATTGTAGCAGAAGTTATTGACTTGATAAGAGCCTCTGGAGATCTGTTAGCACAATGTTGACTATTAGGCATTGATATTTATATCTGCATCCTGTTGTTCCCATCCCCAGAATGGTGCTGAGTACATGTTAGTGTGGTATTCCATGTAGGTCTTCTTACATTTTTAATTTCTACTGAGACTTTGTGATATCTACTGGAGACGTCTATTTTTATCAGCGTTTCTTGTACCAAACTTGTACTTTCATTATTGATAGTTTTGTAGTTTGGAGGGAGGGAGTATGGAAGAAGTGAATGTGTTCATATATTTGGGAGTTGACTTGTCAGTGGATGGGTTTATGTAGGATGAGGTTAACCATAGAATTGATGAAGGAAAAAAAGGTAAGTGGTGCATTGAGGTATCTGTGGAGACAAGGTAACGTTATCCATGGAAGCAAAGAATTGAATGTATGAGAGTATAGTGGTACCAACACTCTTATGTGGGTGTGAAGCATGGGTTGTAAATGCTGCAGCGAGGAGGCGGCTGGAGGCAGTGGAGATGTCCTGTCTTAAGGGAATGTGTGGTGTAAATATTATGCAGAGAATTCATAGTGTGGAAATTAGATGGTGTGGAGTTAATAAAATTATTAGTCAGAGGGCTGAAGAGGGGTTTTTGAGGGTTGGTCATTTAGAGAGGATGAAACAAAGAATGACTTTATGGGTGTATAAATTTGTAGTGGAGGGGAGGGGAGTTGGGGTCATCCTTGGGAAGGTTGGAGGGAGGGGGTGAAAGAAGTTGGCCGGGACATACAGCAGGCATGTGGGAGTATATGGTTTTTGGGACTTGATCTGTTGGAATGTGAGCAGGGAAACTAGTAAGCAAGACACGAGTCCTGGAGGTGGAAAGTACAATGCCTGCGCTTTAAGAAGGGGTTTGAGATATTTGCTGTTGGTAGTGACATCTGAAATGTCATATCTTTGTGCCTTTGCAAATACAGTGATTGTGTTAATGATGGTGCTAATGCGACATTTTATTGTGGCAACATTTTTTTCTCTTGGAGCTTTGTTAAGCAGTAACATTACAGCTTGACAAAGTTCCTGGAGAGTGAAATATTGCCACAATAAAAAGTCGCACATGCGGGAGGTAAACTGTACAAATCACGAGTTCCATTGAGTATACACATGTTTGAAAGTGTTCTGTTTACTCTTCAAGGCAAATGCATTAATGCATAGAGGTATTCTTTGATTTATTGCTCTTTTGATTCAACTTAATAAGAATGAATCCTAGTGCCCAAGTTTTGCATGACATGTATGGGTTTTCCACTTTTCTCCTGATAAAAACAAAAATATTTCGTGTTCGTGCCTTTGTGTGGCTGCTGGGATGGATTCTCAGGCCTTTTGCTGCGCCTTTGAAATTATCACTTGGCAGATTCACTTGTAACCTTATGTGCTCTTTTGTTATGAAGAGTATGTATGAAACCTGAAGTGTTTCTTCAGACTTGGTTTTTCTAATGTTTAAAAATAAAACGTTTAACCAGATATTGTAATTTATAATAAAGTATTTCAAGTATTAGTATATTTTAAAAGGTGAACTGTTTTGCAGGTCACATAAACAACACTATAAGCAAGAAATTAATTCTTCAGACAATTGAGTTATGAGAAAATTCCTACAAGTGGAGGATTAATTCCTAGGGCCAAGAAGTGGGAAGAAATCATGGTTAATACAAAGAAGAGCAACAGTTCAAGGTCCCTGGATGAAGAGCACTTCACAAAAGGCACAAACAATATCATCGAAAACTTGTTTGAAGAGAGTTGATGTAAGATTGTTGTACGTAGAAAATATCCCTGAAGCTCAACACTTTACTGTGTGGAGGTACAAATACAAATTAATGTGTGAAAAATGTCACACACAAGACAGTGATGAAGGCGCTTATGTTGCATAACATTTAGACCAGTGTAAAGCATTTATGAAGTGCAATAATTAGGGCAGTAATGACAATTATGGTCAATCACTAATAGAGATTGTTTGTTGTGGTTGAAAAAAAAGTTAGTGGTAACTACAGGAGGGCCCCACTTACACAGCAGGTTAGGTTCTGGGCTACTGTAGGGCCCCACTTACACAGCAGGTTAGGTTCTGGGCTACTGAAGGGCCCCACTTATACAGCAGGTTAGGTTCTGAGCTACTGTAGGGCCCCACTTACACAGAAGGTTAGGTTCTGGGCTACTGTAGGGCCCCACTTATACAGCAGGTTAGGTTCTGGGCTACTGTAGGGCCCCACTTATACAGCAGGTTAGGTTCTGGGCTACTGTAGGGCCCCACTTATACAGCAGGTTAGGTTCTGGGCTACTGTAGGGCCCCACTTACACAGCAGGTTAGGTTCTGGGCTACTGTAGGGCCCCACTTATAGAGCAGGTTAGGTTCTGGGCTAATGTAGGGCCCCACTTATACAGCAGGTTAGGTTCTGGGCTACTGTAGGGCCCCACTTATAGAGCAGGTTAGGTTCTGGGGTACTGTAGGGCCCCACTTACACAGCAGGTTAGGTTCTGGGCTACTGTAGGGCCCCACTTATACAGCAGGTTAGGTTCTGGGCTACTGTAGGGCCCCACTTTTACAGCAGGTTAGGTTCTGGGCTATTGTAGGGCCCCACTTATACAGCAGGTTAGGTTCTGGTCTACTGTAGGGCCCCACTTACACAGCAGATTAGGTTCTGGGCTACTGTAGGCCCCCACTTACACAGCAGGTTAGGTTCTGGGCTACTGTAGGGCCCCACTTATACAGCAGGTTAGATTCAGGGCTACTGTAGGGCCCCACTTATACAGCAGGTTAGGTTCTGGGCTACTGTAGGGCCCCACTTATACAGCAGGTTAGGTTCTGGGCTACTGTAGGGCCCCACTTATACAGCAGGTTAGGATCTGGGCTATTGTAGGGCCCCACTTATACAACAGGTTAGGTTCTGGTCTACTGTAGGGCCCCACTTACACAGCAGATTAGGTTTTGGGATACTGTAGGGCCCCACTTACACAGCAGGTTAGGTTCTGGGCTACTGTAGGGCCTCACTTACACAGCAGGTTAGGTTCTGGGCTACTGTAGGGCCCCACTTACACAGCAGGTTAGGTTCCAGGCTACTGTAGGGCCCCACTTACACAGCAGGTTAGGTTCTGGGCTACTGTAGGGCCCCACTTAAAAAGCAGGTTGGGTTCTGAGCTACTGTAGGGCCCCACTTACACAGCAGGTTAGGTTCTGAGCTACTGAAGGGCCCCACTTATACAGCAGGTTAGGTTTCAGGCTACTGTAGGGCCCCACTTACATAGCAGGTTAGGTTCTGGGCTACTGTAGGGCCCCACTTATACAGCAGGTTAGGTTCTGGGCTACTGTAGGGCCCCACTTATACAGCAGGTTAGGTTCTGGGCTACTGTAGGGCCCCACGTACACAGCAGGTTAGATTCTGGGCTACTGTAGGGCCCCACTTATACAGCAGATTAGGTTCCAGGCTACTGTAGGGCCCACTTACACAGCAGGTTAGGTTCTGGGCTACTGTAGGGCCTCACGTATACATCAGGTTAGGTTCCAGGCTACTGTAGGGCCCCATTTACACAGCAGGTTAGGTTCTGGGATACTGTAGGGCCCCACTTATACAGCAGGTTAGGTTCCAGGCTACTGTAGAGCCCCACTCACACAGCAGGTTAGGTTCTGGGCTACTGTAGGGCCCCACTTGTACAGCAGGTTAGGTTCCAGGCTACTGTAGGGCCCCACTTACACAGCAGGTTAGGTTCCAGGCTACTGTAGGGCCCCACTTATACAGTAGGTTAGGTTCTGGGCTACTGTAGGGCCCCACGTATATAGCAGGTTATGTTCTGGGCTACTGTAGGGCCCCACGTATACAGCAGGTTAGGTTCTGGGCTACTGTAGGGCCCCACCTATAAGGCAGGTTAGGTTCTGTGCTATTGCTGTAACGAAACAGCTTTTTTTCATTTTCAAATGGATATAAAAGCCTGATATCATGTTTACAATATATAATAAGCAATGTTTTCATCCTTAGCTTATAGTGAGTGATGAATATATTTATTGTAGGAAGTCTTAAATAAGTGAGGAATGGATATAACTGAAAACTGCTGCATTAGTGACGTGCTGTAAAGTGCGGCTGCCTGTGTCTCTGACTTTCCCAGATAATTCCAAATTTATTGACACAGCAAATTGCTTAGTATTCTGAAAAATATTCATCTGCTTTCAGTAATCTATGATCTCTTCCATACACTTGCAACACCTGCCAGATTACTTCCCTATCCATCCTGTCTTATTCATTTTACAATACCATGAATGCAACATAACCTTGCTTGCCTTTATCAATTTTTTTTCACATGTAGCTTGAATGTAAACAGTTGGCCTACATGTGCCTAAGCCTCCTTTTTCATCTGTGATCATTATCTTAGTATACTCAACAGGATAATTTCCACACACTTTTGTATCCCTTTTGTTTATACAAAGGAACTAAGACATGCTTTGTGCCAATCCCTAGGTACGTGTCCTTCTTTGATAGATGTATTGAAGGAAAGTACCATTGACTTTGAAAGTATATTCCAAACTGCTTTAAACATTTGTCATGGTCGCAGCTGGTTTGCACTGCCACAGCTGGTTTGCACTTCCACATGCATCTTGTATTTGATCACGTAAAAAGATGCTTTACTTTCCTTTGTTCATCAACCTTTAACAGTTGTTGAAAATATGGCAGCCATTTTCTGTTTGTCAAATTCATTGGTGCTGTACGCTTTCTCAAGACATTAATATAACTAAAAGGAGCATACCTAGTTCAATCTCAACAAAATTTGTTGATAGTATGTCACTTGCCACTTGACATACTATCACTTGTGCTTCATAAAAACCTCTATGGTAATTTTTTGTCTGCTAAAAGCTGTATGTGAGCATTCAAGCCTCATATACGTGCAGACTTATGAAGCCAATACTACTTTAACCTCCTCATTACTTACTTTCACTAGGCCATCCTCTCAGTAGTTGTTTACAGCTTAGCCTAAGTGCCTCCTCCTCTAACTTATAAGCTTGAAGCTGTCAGTCACTGATGCCATTCTCTTTGTACCTCATGTATATTTTACTTTCTTTGTAGCTAAAAGTAAAGAATAATGTGATATATCTCTTCCCTATATAAGCATACACATACAGAAGTGAACTAATAAAACTTGCTTCACTCAACTATTGTCATTATGTAATATATAATATCTCGTAGGCATTTGTTTTTTAAAACATGTATTAGATAATATCAAACCTTTTTCTAAAGTTCCATTAAAGGTCTTTCATTATCATTTACCTGTGGGAAGACAAACTTGCGTACTACTCCCTCTACAAAAGTTTCCACAGTTAGTTTCACACTAAACACCTCCCAAAATCTCTCTCTCTCTCTTTCTCTCTCTCTCTCTCTCTCTCTCTCCTGTACACTTCTCTTCACCAGGTGCATAAACCATGGTCCACCCTTATTTGCATACATATAAGCAAGGCCTAGATTATTGTGAAAGTGCATGTAGTGGAAAAGTAAATAATGCTGTTTGTTTCCCCGCTGCAAACTGTACAAATCGTGCACACAAATTACATATAATTTGAATAATATGACCAATTGACAGGAATCATGATTGCTTAGTAATAGAGACCCAGCTGTATTTCTTTTCCTGCCATAGCTTTAATGCATATGCTATTAATCCTATACTACATGATAACGTGTAACACGAGATGTCCACTGCTCGTATCACCTTAATATACATATACTCTTTGTATGTATGTATATGGAGAGTGATAGCATTTGAAGTTTAGTCATGTAACAATGATATGTACAAGAAATAATCTGCACAGAGAATAATGAAACTTAAGCCAATGTTTTGGTCAGACTTTGACTATTAACTAAACTGACTGACCCAGTTTGATGTAAATGGTGTCATAAGTTTCCAAGTGCAGGTTATTTGTATCACTCAGTGATATAGCCTACACATCACCTGTTCATTCCCATTTGAATCCTTAAAGAACATATTATAGAAAGGTTTTAGTCGATATATACATCTCGTTGAAAGGTTGTTTTGTGTAGCAGAGATGTATTAAATTGTTAGATTCACAAATGAATGTCCTTTGGTCGTCCAGAGTGACAACAACTATTAACACAGTAAGAAGTGGAAGGTAATATATTTTGTTTGCAAGGCAAGAGAAATATATAGTTTTATGACATAGTATTGAAGGTATCATGGTAGCACTAAAGATTGTACAAAAATTGGTGGATAGTGATAAATGCATACTTGATCATACACACACACTAATGGTATCATTGGTAAATATTCACTTTGACACTTGGTAATCCTGTCCTCGGAATTGGTTAACTATATTGGTTACTTGGTAAATCTACCCTCAGGACTATCTTATCCTTGGAACACTGAATGATTTAATGGAATATCACTTTGTATTAACATGTTAGCCCATGATAGTAACATAAGTGTGTGTTATATACAGCAGTAGTTTAAGTAAATAAACTAGATATGTATCTATTTATATTGTTCCTCTTTAAGGGGGGCTCCTTGACGAGGTAAAGAGGCTATCGGTCTGAGGAATTGGACCTCTTGGTCTTCTTCCTCAGACCGAACCTAATTACCCCCCAATCCCCCCTTCCCTATCCCATCTTCCCCATCCTCCCTTTTTTCCTTTCCTCCTCCTCCTCATCCCTCCCTTATTCCCTTCCCATTTTTACCCTGTGAGATTCTCTCCACAGGCATTCTAGTTCCTAGGTAGGGGGAAGGGTACCGTGGTCCATCCCATTCTGTTGAGGTTCTTGGCGGTGGTGTAGTTTGCCGTGGAATCTGGATCGCCTGGGAATGTCCCGATCCCTCTCCAGTCTCCCGGGGGGTGGCTTTGGATGTGTTTCGGACGACGGCTGTATCTCTGGAGGCCACCTTTCGGATTCCGGGGGTGGTGGCCGAAGGCGGTATGCTTTGTGGCGAATATCCGGCCGCCCTCTCTTTTGTCCGCCGAGGTGGCTCGGTGGATGTGAGGTTGCTATCCCAGATTGCTGGTTTACTGGCATGAAGGGTAGGGTATGGCACGGGTTCCATGCTGCATCTGCACTACTTGCGGTGTTGAGATCCTCTTTAGCGTGGAGGGGGATTTACGCCCCTTTCATTCCTCCTAGGAGCTATTCCTCCATGCTTCCCCTCCCTTTTTTTATTCTTTTTTTTATTTTTTTTATTTTCTTTTCTTCTTTCTTTAAAAAAAAAAAAAAATAAGTAACCTAACCATGGACGACCCAATCCATGAACCTACTACTCCAGGGCCCCTTCCTGTTACCACACCCTGTTCTGACCCTGCCTCGTTATTGGACAACTCTTCAGACTTCCAATACCCCTGTACCTCTTGCTGGTGCCGGTTCGTCACCTGCTTCAGGTACCGGGGTTCCGACTGGCGCTTTTGATACGTCGGACCTCCGCTCTTCTCTGACCATGCTTCCGGCTTCTCCCTCTATGGTGCGGCAATTTTGTTCCCACGTCGGACCAACTCTGGTCCCACATCTAAACGACCAAGACCCTTATATGACGATTCGTCACTTCATTCTCATTCATCTCAGAAACGACCAGTTCGTCACGCACTCCCCTTAAACACTTTGTTTCACTCTACACAATGGACAAAGTTTTTTACTCTAAGACCGACTTCTTCTACTGCCTATCTTTCCTATCATAGTATTGGTAAGGCTGTCCTATACCATGTGGGTAAAGATATCTCCTTTCACACTCTCAAGAGCGGCACTCGCATCATCACGGTCCAGAATGCTGGCCAAGCTCGCGATCTTTCTCTTCTTACGACCATAGATACTATTCCTATCACTATTGAAAAACATCATTCTCTCAATTCTTGTAGTGGTACTGTCATTTTACCCCACACCATTGTCCAACGGAATTTCCAGACATGTGGTGCTGATATTCTGGAGCAGCTTGAGCTGCAAGACCTCCCTATCGAAAACAGGCCTGGATTCCTTGCAATCTCTGTGGTCAATGGTCCCATGGTATATGCAGGGATTTTCAACCAGTGACCACACTTGACATAAAC
>WNWK01026946.1:0-26815 GCA_009830355.1 Cherax destructor | reverse complement strand
CTTTATTTAAACCCTCTCATGACCTCCCAATCCTTCCATGTATGGATTTCACAGATGTTATGAGCTGTTTTTTGTTTGCCCTGTTTATTGCCCCTTTTTCTCTTTTTTTCCCTTTTGTTTTCCCCTTTTTCCCCCTTTATATGTTCATGGGCTTCACCTTTCCTCTACCCCCTTTGGGGAAGTTCCTGCTGTCCGTGTCTTTTATTCCTCTACCTTGGGAAAGCCCAACTCCCTACGGTGGCTTCCTCTTTTTTTCCCTGACCTTTTCCCTTCTTTCCCCATGCCATCGCAGTATACACCGTGGTTCAAAGTATCTGCCGTGGTTGAGCGTTTTCCCGGACAGCGTGGGGGCATCTTTTCCCCTCGGCTACTTTCGGCTTGATCCCATTTTTGGCATTTACCCGTTGCTTTATCCTGTATCACCATTTGTGGTCGTTTCAGACTCCTTAGTGCTTTACAGGCTATCCATAAAATTGATACACCTCACCCCTAGTTCTTCGTATCCACCTTTGGTTACGCCGTATCTTTAGCAAGCATAAAGATATTGTCTTTTGTTGGGTCCCTGGTCATGTTGACGTACAGGGCAATGAACAGGCAGACACTGCTGCGCGGTCAGCAGTACATGACCTTCCAGTTTCATATAGAGGTGTTCCTTTCACGGACTATTTTGCGGTCATTGCTACCCACCTTCGCACCCGTTGGCAACAACGCTGGTCTGACCTGCTGAATAACAAACTTCATTCTATTAAACCGGTTATAGGTTTCTGGCCTTCTTGTCACCAATGTCGAGGTTGGGAGACTACACCCTCCCGTCTTCGCATCGGCCACACTCGTCTTACTCACGGGTATCTCATGGAGAGGCTCCCTGCCCCTCTCTGTGAGCATTGTCAGGTTCCAGTGTCTGTTCGACATATCCTGTTGGACTGCCCACTCTATCAACGAGCACGCAGAATTTACCTCCAACGACGTCTTCGCTCTGCGGCCCTTTCTTTACCTTCCCTTCTTGCAGATGGACCCTCCTTTAATCCTGACTCTCTCGTTGACTTTTTGACAGAAACTGACTTACTACACAAACTCTGAAGATTATACCTCTAGCACCTCCCTCAGTCCCTTCTACCTCGATCTCTTGCTACCCTCCACCCCTGCACTATCCACCGTCATCTTGCACTCCATACCCTACTAATCGTCCATCTCCCTCTTACAACCCACTCTCCCTGCATCCTACAATAACCTGCAGCGCTGTATAACCCCTGTGGTTTAGCGCTTCTATTTGATTATAATAATAATAATATGCACCTGGAGAAGAGAGAAGTGTAGAGGAGAGAGAGAGATTTTGGGAAATGTTGAGTGAGTGTGTGGGGAGTTTTGAACCAAGTGAGAGAGTAATTGTGGTTGGGGATCTTAATGCTAAAGTGGGTAAAAATGTTGTGGAGGGAGTAGTAGGTAAATTTGGGGTGCCAGGGGTAAATGTAATTGGGGAACCATTAATTGAGCTATGTGTAGAAAGAGGTTTGGTAATAAGCATTACATATTTTATGAAAAAGAGGATAAATAAATATACAAGGTATGATATAGCACGTAAGGAAAGTAGTTTGTTGGATTATGTATTGGTGGATAAAAGGTTGATGGGTAGGCTTCTGGATGTACATGTTTATAGAGGGGCAACGGACATATCGGATCATTATTTGGTTGTAGCTACAGTTAGAGTAAAAGGTAGATGGGACAAAAAGAAAATGGCAACAGCAAGTAAGAGAGAGGTAAAAGTGTATAAACTAAGGGAGGAGGAAGTTAGGGTGAGATATAAGCAGCTATTGGCAGAAAGGTGGGCTAGTGCAAGTATGAGTAGTGGGGGGGTTGAAGAGAGTTGGGATAGTTTTAAAAATGCAGTATTAGAATGTGGGGCAGAAGTTTGTGGCTATAGGAGGGTGGGTGCAGGAGGAAAGAGGAGTGAGTGGTGGAATGAAGAAGTAAAGGGTGTGATAAAAGAGAAAAAGGTAGCTTATGAGAGGTAATTTCATGTACTGGCCAGGGAGGTACTACATCGTTTAGGAGTGAAGAAGAGCAGGATGTGAGTGTGGGGGAGGTGCGTGAGGCATTACGTAGAATGAAAGAGGGTAAAGCAGCTGGAACTGACAGGATCATGACAGAAATGTTAAAAGCAGGGGGGGATATAGTAATAATAATAATAATAATTTTATTTTATTTAGACATGATACAAAGAATTACATTTGGTTATTGAGATTACATGAGGTGTACATGCCAAAAGCCCCTAGTATGCAGGGCATTTTGGGCAGACTTAAAATTAACTTAAAACTAGATTGTAAGAATTATTGTAGATAGTATATAATGAGTAAAGGTGAGTATTTAAGCTATGAAATTTGAACATAGTTTTGTACTTTTGTCTTCATTATAAAATTAATTAGATCAGATTAAACAAATTAAAGCAATAGTAATAATAACATAATAAAAAGTTATGGTTGATAATTTATGAAATAAGTAAAGTTGCTTATCTAAGTTTTAAAGTTTGAATATAAGTTGAACATATCAATTAATTGTAGCAATTTATTGCAGCAATGCAACTAATTGAGTGAGATAACAATTTAAAACAATTTAAAACAATTAATTGCATTGCAGTTAGTTTACGTGGTCATTATAATATAAGTGTTGGGAATAATTAGCTAAGTAAGTATTATTCATATCAGGTTTTACATTCATTCATTCAATCGTTCATTCATACATTACATTGACTTTAAAGTCAGGTTTTACTTTAGGTGATTATTCTACTTTGCTGGAGTGGTTGGTATTTTTGGTTAATAAATGTATGAAAGAGGGGAAGGTACCTAGGTATTGGCAGAGAGCATGTATAGTTCCTTTATATAAAGGGAAGGGGGATAAGAGAGAGTGTAAAAATTGTAGGGGAATAAGTTTACTGAGTATACCAGGTAAAGTGTATGGCAGGGTTATTATTGAAAGAATTAGAGGTAAGACAGAGAGTAGGATTGCAGATGAGCAAGGAGGCTTTAGTGGGTAGGGGATGTGTAGATCAAGTGTTTACAGTGAAGCATATATGTGAACAGTATTTAGATAAAGGTAGAGAAGTTTTCATTGCATTTATGGATTTAGAAAAGGCATATGATAGAGTGGATAGGGGAGCAATGTGGCAAATGTTGCAAGTGTATGGAATAGGTAGTAAGTTACTGAAGGCTGTAAAGAGTTTTTATGAGGATAGTGAGGCTCAGGTTAGGGTGTGTAGGAGAGAGGGAGATTACTTCCCGGTAAAAGTAGGTCTTAGACAGGGATGTGTAATGTCACCATGGTGGTTTAATATATTTATAGATGGGGTTGTAAAAGAAGTAAATGCTAGGGTGTTGGGGAGAGGGGTGGGTTTAAATTATGGGGAATTAAATGCAAAATGGGAGTTGGCACAGTTACTTTTTGCTGATGATACTGTGCTTATGAGAGATTCTAAAGAAAAGTTGCAAAGGTTAGTGGACGAGTTTGGGAGAGTGTGTAAAGGTAGAAAGTTAAAAGTGAACATAGATAAGAGTAAGGTGATGAGGGTATCAAACGATTTAAATTAAGAAAAATTGGATATCACATTGGAGAGAGGGATTATGGAAGAAGTAAATATTTTCAGATATTTGGGAGTTGACGTGTCAGCGGATGGGTTTATGAAGGATGAGGTTAACCATAGAATTGATGAAGGAAAAAAGGTGAGTGGTGCATTGAGGTATCTGTGGAGACAAAAAACGTTATCCATGGAGGCAAAGAAGGGAATGTACGAAAGTAGAGTGGTACCAACACTCTTATATGGGTGTGAAGCATGGGTTGCAAATGCGGCAGTGAGGAGGAGGCTGGAGGCAGTGGAGATGTCCTGTCTAAGGGCAATGTGTGGTGTAAATATTATGCAGAAAATTCGGAATGTGGAAATTAGGAGAAGGTGTGGAGTTACTAAAAGTATTTGTCAGAGGGCTGAAGAGGGGTTGTTGAGGTGGTTTGGTCATTTAGAGAATGGATCAAAGTAGAATGACTTGGAGAGCGTATAAATCTGTAGGGGAAGGAAGGCGGGGTAGGGGTCGTCCTAGAAAAGGTTGGAGGGAGGGGGTAAAGGAGGTTTCGTCGGCGAGGGGCTTGGACTTCCAGCAAGCATGTGTGAGCGTGTTAGATAGGAGTGAATGGAGACAAATGGTTTTTGGGACATGACGATCTGTTGGAGTGTGAGCAGGGTAACATTTTGTGAAGGGATTCAGGGAAACCAGTTAATTGATTTAGTTGGACTTGAGTCCTGGAAATGGGAAGTACAATGCCTGCACTTTAAAGGAGGGGTCTGGGATAGGGACAGCTGGGAGGGACTATTCTCAGCTGTCGTATCTGAGCGCCTCTGCAAAGAGAGTGATTGTGTATTAGTGTGGTGAAAGTGTTGAATGATGATGAAAGTATTTTCTTTTTTGGGATTTTCTTTCTTTTTGGGTCACCCTGCCTCGGTGGGATACGGCCGACTTGTTGAAAAAAAATAAAGAAAGAATTAAATAAAAAAAGACTCGTTATACTGAATGTTGTCAATAATATCGAGTGAAAATAAGGAGTTCTGCAGTGCCTATACATGAGCCGCCACTGAAGTACATACTCAGGTGTTGACTGCTACCTCTTAGTTTGTTAAATTAAAAGATAATTTCTTGTAGAGAGTGAGTGAGAATGAGAATAAGATAGATATTGAGAGAGAGGGGCAGAGTCAACAAGGCATTCAATTACTGTTAGTGTTCCACAAGGAAGTGTGCTTGTGCCATTGTTATGGAATATGTACTTCAGTGACCACCTTCAACTCATCCCAGAATCCCATGCATATGCAGATGACTGTATTATACTGACATTTACTTGTCCAAGTGAAGAAATACCAATTGCTCTCAGTTACATCAGTAACCAGCTTGCAGTTATATCAGCCTGGGAAAAATGTTGTCAGGTTACACTTGCTTCTGAGAAAACACAAATGATGTTGGTCTCTAGGCACCATGATGGTAATGCTGGATCAGTGGTAAGAACGAATGGGAGAGTGTTGGAACCCGGTAATGAAGTTGATATCATTGGGGTGAAATTTGATTCCAAACTAATTATGAAGAATCATGTAGTAAATCTGACAAACAAGACATCCAGGCAGCTAAAAGCGCTTGGATGCATCTTGCATCTGCTTGACATTTACTGGCGGCTGCAAGATTCTGTATGAGTCACAAGTGTGCTCACACTTTGATTATACTCCACTTTCTTGGATTGTCTGCCCATCTTATATACACTCAAGAGAATACAGAATTGAGCAAGATGACTCATCTTTTGAGTGGACCTGGCCTGGACAGGTCTATCATTTCAGCAGACCCTTCAAGACGAGGGATATGGGCAACCTTGCTGTTATGTACAAGGCCAATGATGTCAAGGTACCACCTTTGGCTACACTTAATGGACAATGAGAAGTGAGCTGCTACACAACAAGACAGGCAGCAAACAGCACCTGCACTCTGGCTGTAGCCTTCTCAAGAACATCACTTTCTGAGATCATTCCTAGAATGACTCAAGTTTGGAATATGTATGTTCGTACAGCATAATGACATCGACGAAATGGTCACTTGACCAAATAAAGTTGCTAGCCCTCATATGGCTCCAACTTCATCCTATTCCCTATTTGTATATATGGAAAAAGGCACTTATGTACAGTTCAGGACATTTATTAGATTGAATGTTTTGCCACTAGTGGCTTCTTCAGTCCTAATACAGTGGAACCCCGAGTTTTGTCCTTAATCCGTTCCAGGAGCTAGGCCTAAAGTCGAAGCAATATTTCCCATAAGAAATAATGTAAATCCAATAAATCCGTTCCAGACCCACAAAAATATTCACAAAAAAAATACATTTTTTATAGAATAACTATAGTTTTACATACAACACAGATAAACACATAGTAATAAATTAGTAATACAATAGATAAATAAACATTTAAATAAACATTTAAAATAAAATTTACTTACCTTTATTGAAGACTGTTCCTGGCATCTGGAAGATAGGGAGGAGTGAGGGAGCACTTATTGTTTGGAAGGGAAATCCCCTTTCATAAAGACTTTAGGTAACAAGTCCTTATCTGGGGTTACTTCCCTTCTTTGTCTTTTAACCCTTAAATGGTCCAAACGTATACGTATGTATATACGTTAGTACTGCTACTGCCCCAAATGTATTTTTACGTTTTATTTTTCCTGCCTCCAAATTTGGCACGATTGGCCTGAGATGCCTGGTGAGCATAGAATGTGTCTTAACACTCGGTGTGTGCCATATTAAAAAAATCTGGGACCATTTAGTACCTTGTGGGAGCACCAGGTAAATTGAGCGCCAGCTAGAGCAAACACTGCGGCAAACACCAAGGATTCACTGATGTCATGTCATATTAACACTCCCCTTTGAAGTGGAAAGTGATGTCGGCAGGCTGGCAGGCCAGCTGGCTGCCTGCCTACCTGGCCACCTGGCTGGCAAGCAGCTGGTTAGCCACCTGGCTGGCTGGTCAGCTGGGTACCTGATTGGCTGTCTATCTCTGTCTGTCTTTGTATCTATCTGTCTCTGTCTCTATCTCACAGGAACACATACGTAAATACAATTATACATAGTGTAAATTACCTAGGATAACTAAAAAAAATCAAGACAAAGTGATATAATGCACTTGTGATCTGCATAATACCAGTTGGTTTATGAGCTACTCTCTGAGGCAAGCAGACAGACACACAGACAGACAGAAAAACAGACACACAGACAGACACAGGCTGGCAGGCCAGCTGGCTGGCTGCCTGCCTGCCTGGCCACCTGGCTGGCAAGCAGCTGGTTGGCCACCTGGCTGGCCAGCAACTGGCTGGTCAGCTGGGTACCTGATTGGCTGTCTATCTCTGTCCTGTCTGTCTGTATCTTTCTGTCTCTGTCTCTATCTCACAGGAACACATACGTAAATACAATTATGCATAGTGTAAATTACCTAGGATAACTAAAAAAATCAAGACAAAGTGTTATACTGTGCTTGTGATCTGCGTAATACCAGTTGGTTCATGAGCTACTCTCTGAGACAAGCAGACAGAAAGGAGACAACACACATGCAGACAGACAGAAAGACAGACACACACACAGACAGACAGACAGGTTTGCGCAACAAATAAAGGGAAGCAGTGTAAACTCCTCAAATGTCATCACTGTAATTACTGGACTGATAAGAAGAGATAAGACTATAGCTCACCCTTCGTGAAATGTCACTAGTCATCATTAGTGGAGATCAAATAAGGCAGCGATGCTTCAAGGGAACTTTTATTATTATTATTATTATTATTATTATTCACTATTATTATTATTATTCACTATCATTATTATTATTATTATTTTTATGCACTATCATTATTATTATTATTTGAGTAAAATTTCAGTACCTAATATTAGTGTCAGAACACAGATTGGCTATGAAATCACAAGAACAACTATAAATTGTGATTATGAGAACATAAAAATTATATAAAATAATAAAAAAAAGTGAAAAAAGGTATATCGGCAATGATTCTGCAAGCGGCAGGACTCCTCTTGCTGTCAGGTGAGCATCCAGTGCCAACTTCTCCGCCTCATATCTCGGTAACTACTGACCCAATTTTTTTTTTTATCCTATAACACTTAAAAAAATGTGCTCTTTATTTCTGTAAAAAAAAAAATAATTTTTTTTTCAAAAGATTTGGGACACTGGGTGAGCTAACGTAAATATACGTGTGGACCGTTTAAGGGTTAATGCCATACATCCTGGCAAGCTCCACAACTCGCACACCACTCTCGTATTTTTGTACTATTTCTTTCTTCACTTCAATGGTGTTTCTCACTTTCTTTACCAAAGGGATGCCACTAGGAAGTTTCTTTGGGCCTATGGTGACTTATTTCACAGTCGCACTCAATAAAGAAGCACCAGACACAATGAGATAATTGTGAAATGTTTGGATGGGTGCTCAGGGTAATGTTCACTTAAAGATAAACAAAGCCAGACTGACTCACGATGCCTGCGCAGGGAGGAGCGCAGGCAGGCAGACAGGTCTGGTACGCGAGACAAAACACGGGACACAGTGTGAAACTATGGCCAAATTGAGCCAAAAAAATTGTTCTAAACTAGAAGCGTCCGATACTCAGGGCGGACGAAACTCGGGGTTCCACTGTACAAAGATAACTAAGAACAAGTATATATAGATGCAAGAGTTGGTGGTAATCAGCTCTGGTGAGAAGGGTTGGGTTTAAGAAGGTCAGGCCAACATCATGTTACAGCGGTCACCGCAGTTGTACTACTACAGTGGACCCCCGACTTTCGAACATTCTTCATTCCAGAATGCTGTTCAAGTGCTGTTACCAAACGAATTTATTCCCATAAGGAATGATGTAAATTAGATTAGTCTGTTTCAGACCCCCAAAAATACACTTATAAAAGCACTTACAATAATAAACTTACATAAAAGGGCGAGTTTGGAGTTTTCGAATAGCGAGGGTCCCCTGTACTACTACCCTCTCGCTGCTTTCCACCATACCATTTTTCTAATTTTTCTGTTTGTCTCTCATAATAAAATAGCTTTCAAATGAGCTAAGGTAGGTAACAGCTCTTAGCTTGTAAATAAAGATAGGAATTCTTAACCTAACCTGTAAAACCCTTGTGTAAAAAAAAAAAAAAATTGAAAGAGAGAGAGAAATCAAGACACATATTAGAGAGAGATTGAGATAGAAACAAATAAATATTAAATTGCAAGAAAGGGGCAGAGAGAGAGAGAGCAAGAGAGAGAGGGATGGAGAAAATACAGAAGGAAAGAAAAACAGAGAGAAGACAAAATAGTGGTAATCATGTAGAAAGCATGTATCACTGGACACTAAATGATCACTGCTTGCTATGTCTCACTTTTATTACTTTCAGAGTTGATTTGTGTATTTAACTAGTTTAAAAAATACTTATGGTATGTTTCTTTTATCACCATTCAGCATATAATTCCTGTTTGTTTAATTTAAGAATCACAGTCATAAGTTATCTAGCAACTTAGATCTTAATATTTTTTGTTAATATTATATGTGAGAACCATTGATTAAAATAATGTTATGTTTGGTATTCTTTTTTATTTTCAGGTGCAACTTTCGACTGGGTAACAGAGTCAACCTTTGATACAACATTGGCAGACATGGAATATGAAGCTACTCATGCTCCAGCTCATGGCTCTACATCAGGACTCTTGTTTAGCGTACAACCTTCTGGTGAGTGTCACTCTCCTTCACAAGACCTACAACCTTCTGGTGAGTAGATGAGTATGTTGCATTTGCAACAGTTTGGTGTCTAGATTGCCCATACATTTTACCAGCTCAGCAGGCTTCTTAAGTGAATATAGAGGTGACTTAAGTACCAGAGACAGCAGAAGTAGTTTAGAAGTAGGTATAAGGTGATAAGTCCTTCACCCTTGAAGTAAGTGTGAGTCACTTCCTTAGCCTTTGTCAATTTTGAGCTCCTTAGCTTTGATCAGTGTGAAGCTGAGGCATGAGAATGCAGCCTTTTATATTGAAGCCAGAGAAATGGTGCAGAAGTGAGGGTGGCATCATAGGAGGCATGGCCCACTAATGGAAGTAAGAACATTGAAATTGAGTAATACTGAAGCGAACTTACCAGTCCATACACAAATGAGGAGTACTAAATCTTACTGGTCCATACAGGAATTGAAGAGTACTGTAGCAAGCTTACTGGTCCCTCCTAGGTATGTCCTCAAATCTAACTCTCCTCACTCATGACTAATGGTTGAGCAATAAAGTTACATATAGTATCTACTGTACAAAGATACTGTTGTGTTACTGTGTTACACAAGTATTTGAGGACTTTCCTAGAATGGGCCAGTATCAAATATTTTTGTTATAGTATCATATCATTTTTTAAAACAACAAACATTTACCCTACAGTATCAGTTTGTGGCAGTGTAAATTATATAAAGTGTGTCAAATAAGTTTGCAATCCCATCTAAGCCAGATATAACACTTTGAAACTTTTTTAAATAATATTTATTTTGTTAATTGCTGATTGATTTATATTTTAAATATGATAGAGGCCCACCTCTAGTACAGTTACGGGAACCCATAGCCTCGGAGATTTAGATAAAAAGGGCTTGAGTTAAACTATTTGGATTTCTTCCCCAGGCTGTTGGAATATTTCACTTCTCATACGACCTCCATCTTTTATAAATGATCATATTCAGGGAAACTGGTTAGCTGGACTTGAGTCCTGGAAGTGGGAAGTACAATGCCTGCACTTTAAAGGAGGGGTTTGGGATATTTGGTGTTAAGAGTAACATCTAAACTGTCGTATGTGCGTGCCTCTGCAAAGACAGTGATATTGTGAATGATGGTGACAGTGTTTCTTTTTTTGGATCACCCTGCCTCAGTGGGAGACGGCCAGCGTGTTGAAAAAAGAAAATACCTAGGAATACTTTATTATACAGTATAGTACATCAAGCTGAAAGGATACATTGCTAGTGTTTCTCTTATTATAAATTTTAATTAAAGGTTGTTTGTGATTGTATAAAATACAATATACAATTGTGTGTTTCCTTATTGCAGGGAAGAAGAACTCTGGACGTTATAAGAGGTCAGGTATTGGAAATACCAGGATGCAGCCTCCAGATGAGACCGACCATGCAGGTGCGAATACATAATTACTCGTTATAACAAGTACCGTATGTTATGGTGAACAAGGCGCTCCGGTGTCAAGGATGCCCCCCAATTCTGATGGGCACTTGTGCAAGAATACAGTGGACCCCCGGAGTTCGTGATTAATCCGTTCCAGAGGGCATCATGAACACCGAATCTAACGAACTCCGAATCTATTTTCCCCATAAGAAATAATGGAAATAATATTAATCCGTTCCAGACACCCAAAAGTATTAAAATAAAATATTTTTCTACATTAAATATACATTAAATTACACAGAAAACAATGAAAAATATAAATTAATACTACAATAACATGTCACTTACCTTTATTGAAGAGTTGTTGATGTGTGGAAGATGGGAGGAGGGGGGAGGATGGAGGAGTTGATAGTGTTTGGAAGGGGAATCCCCTTCCATTAACACTGCAAGTACCAAGTCCTCTTCCTGGGTTACTGGCCTTTTTCTTTTAATGCCACTAGGACTAGGTTGAGAGTCACTGGAACCCTGTCTGATAAAGTAACTGTCCAGGGAGGTCTGTATCTGGCATTCCTGTAAAACAGTCCTGAAGTGGGACACCACAGTCTCATTGTACATGTTGCCAGCACAGCCTGCAACAGCTTTGTTAGGGTGATAATGTTCCATGAATCTTTGTACCTCAGTCCATTTGCCACAAATGTCCTTAATCTTTGAAGAAGGCAACGTCCTCCATATCTCTTCCTCCTCCTCTGAATCACTTTCCTGAGCTGTGGTCGGTTTCTGTTGCAGTAGAAGCTCTTGCAGATCTGCAGTGGTTAGCTCTTCATTGTCCTCCTCCTCCAACTCTTCCACATCCTCGCAAGTAACCTCCAACCCCATGGACTTCCCCAATGCCACAATTTTTTCCACAACAGGCTCAGGGCCCTGAGGCTCAGCCCCAAACACTTCAAAATCTGTGACACAGTCTGGCCACAATTTTCTCCAAGCAGAGTTCAGAGTCCTGGTGCTCACTTCCTCCCAAGCCTTCCCTATATGGTTTATGCAATTGAAGATATTGAAGTGATCTTTCCAGAACTCTCTTAGGGTCAAAGCAGTGTCTGAGGTTATGTCAAAGCACCTTTGAAACATTGCTTTGATGTACAGTTTTTGAAGTTACAAATGACCTGCTGGTCCATGGGCTGGAGGAGAGGAGTGGTATTAGGGGGCAAGAATTTTACTTTGATGAACTTCAAATCCTCCACAATTTGCTCTTTCAAGTCTGGAGGATGACCAGGAGCATTGTCCATTATCAGGAGGCACTTAACCCTTTCGGGGTCGGTGCCGTACTAGTACATTTTACGAGCAGGGGTTGGTGCCGTACTAGTACGCCCAAATTCTAGCCGCCTCAATTTAAGCAGAAAACGTCTGGTAGGCATACATATGAAAGAATGGGTCTGTGTGGTCAGTGTGCGCAGTATAAAAAAAATCCTGCAGTACACACTGCATAATGAGAGAAAAAAAACTGACCGTTTTTTTCGATTAAAACAGCAACTTTGCAGTCGATTTTCGTATGGTATTTATTGATGTATTCTCGTTTTCTTGGTCTCATTTGATAGAATGGAAGATATATTACAGAAATAGAGATGATTTTGATTGGTATGACAATGACAAGTACCTTGAAATTGAGCTCAAAGTAGCGAAAATGTTCGATTTTTGACGATGTTCAAGAGTAAACAAATCACACCATGCGTCCAATACACATCAACTGGCGAGTCTTATATTCATGCGCAAGTGCTCTGATATTATTTATACCATTTTTACAATGATGCAGTTGTATACATAACAGTAAATCTTCTATTTTTGTGATAATAAAAATTCAAAATGGAAAGCAAAAGTAATGGAACAGGGGCCTGGAGACGTGGCTGATGAACAGAGAACATGTTATTTTAGTGCCAGGAATGTCTGCCTTGTTTACTCTGAACCCTATTTTGAAATTGGCATCGTTTGAAATTTGTGTGAAATTGGAAAATTGCCATTTTCTGACCACTATTTTGGGTAAATGAAATTTATAAATAGGCAGTTTCTTCTACTCATTCGATAGAAGAAATGGAGTTCTAGCGAAATAGCTATAATTTTAGGAGACTGAAACATTGGAATTTGTCGAAAATAGGGCTCGAAGTGGGTGAAATCACCCCATGCGTCAGTGTCATAGATACCGATAACTTCGCGAAAGCATAATTTCGTTAGTTTTCGATCAAATTTCATAATTTTGGTGGCGTTATGATCGGAAAAAGATTCTCTATCATTTCGTAAGAAAATTATTTTTTTTTTTTTTTTCCAAAAAATTTTCGACCCCCAGGAACACTTTCCTGAGAAGGCCAAACACTTCATGAAACCAATCAAAGAAAATTTCCCTAGTGACCCATGCCTTACTGTTAGACTTCCACATCACACACAAATTACTCTTAGCGACACTGTACTTCTTAAACACTCGGGGATTTTCAGAGTTATACACCAGTAAAGGCTTCACTTCCAAATCACCACTGGCATTAGCACAAAGCATAAGAGTTAGCCTGTCTTTCATAGGCTTGTGTCCTGGCAGTGCCTTTTCGTCCTGAGTAATGTAGGTCCTGTTGGGCATTTTCTTCCAGAACAGGCCTTTTTCATCACAATTAAACACTTGTTCAGGTTTCAGATTTTCACTCTTTATGTAATCCTGAAATTCCTGTACGTATTTTTCAGCAGCAAGTTTGTCTGAACTGGCTGCCTCACCATGCCTTATTACACTGTGTATGCCACTACGTTTCTTAAATCTGTCAAACCAGCTTTTGCTGGCTTTAAATTCGTTCACTTCATAACTCGTTGCAGGCATTTTCTTGACGAGATCACTATGCAATTGCCTTGCTTTTTCACATATTATCGCCTGCGAAACACTATCTCCTGCTAATTGTTTCTCATTGATCCACATCAACAATAAAGTTTCCACTTCTTCCAGCACTTGAGATCTCTGTTTTGTGACCATACTTGCACCTTTCACAACAACAGCGTCCTTGATTTCCTTTCCCTTGGCCACAATGGAAGTGATGGTTGAATGGGCTTTGCCATACTGCCTGGCCAGCTCAGAGATACGAACTCTACTTTCATATTTTGCAATGATCTCCTTCATTTCCACCGTATTTCTGACATTCTTTACCACAGAGCTGGCACTAGGAGCTTTCTTGGGGCCCATGGTGACTTATTTAGCACTTGCAAGCACTAAAAACAGTGGAATAATGACAAAATGTATGGTATGAATGCGTGGGTGGCGGTCACTCACTGGTAAACAATAGCACACTGATGCTGAATGGAGTGCCTGGGCCCGCTCAGGCCACGCGTACGCGTCCGGGACGAATCACGAACTCCGAGCAAATCGTGAACACCGAACCAATATTTTCATGAAAAATATAACGAACTCCGATTTTCACGAACTCCGATGGTCACGAACTCCGTGGGTCCACTGTATTAGACTCGCCAGTTGATGTGTATTGGACATGTGGCGTGATTGTTTACTCTTGAACATCGGCAAAAATCGAACATTTTCGCTACTTTGTGCTCAATTTCAAGGTACAGTGGACCCTCGGTTAACGAAAGGTTCCGTTAACGAAAGCTTCGGAAAACGAAAGCTTTTTTCTTAATCGGTTAGCGAAAAATTCCTCGGTTAGCGAAAGGTATTAGACGTGTCCGCCTGCTCCGCGCAAGCGCAGGACGCCAGTGAAGCGTTGTTTACCATTGAGAGAACATTACCTAGTGCGCTCTTTCAAAGACTCACAATATATTTGGTGTCTTTTTTGGTGGTTTAGTGATTGTCACTGTGAAATAAGTCACCATGGGTTCAAAGAAGCTTCCTAGTGGCACCCCTGTGGTAAAGAAAGTGAGGAACACCATCGAACTGAAGAAGGAAATCATAGAAAAATATGAGAGTGGTGTACGTCTGAGTGATCTTGCCAGGATGTACAAGAAAACTCCATCTACTATCGGCACTATCCTGGCAAAGAGAAATGAGATCAAGGAAGCTAATGTTGCAAAAGGGGTTAATTTGTTAACGAAACAAAGATCGAAAACAGTGGATGAGGTTGAGAAGTTGTTGATGGTGTGGATCAATGAAAAACAGTTAGCGGGTGATAGTATTTCTATGGCGATAATTTGTGAAAAGGCAAGGAAGTTGCACGCAGATCTTGTGAAGACAATGCCTGGAACCAGTGGTGAGGCGAGTGATTTTCAAGCCAGCAAAGGCTGGTTTGAGAAGTTTAAGAAACGTAGTGGCATACACAATGTTGTGAGGCATGGTGAGGCAGCCAGCTCAGACAAACGTGCAGCTGAAAAATTTGTGCAGGAATTCAAGGGGTTCGTAGAGGCTGAACAATTTCTCCCCCAACAAGTGTTTAATTGTGATGAAACAGGCCTGTTTTGGAAGAAAATGCCCAACAGGACCTACATTACTCAGGAGGAAAAGGCACAGCCAGGACACAAGCCTATGAAAGACAGGCTAACTCTCTTGTTTTGTTCTAATGCTAGTGAGGATTTTAAAGTGAAGCCTTTACTGGTGCATCACGCAGAAAATCCCAGACCCTTCAGGAAACACAGTGTTGACAAGAATAAATTGTGTGTGCATTGGAAAACTAACACTAAGGCATGGGTCACTATGGAGATTTTCAAAGAATGGTTGACTGGAGTGTTTGGCCCTAGTATGAAGAAATACCTCCTGGAAAAGAAATTGCCACTCAAGTGCCTCCTGGTACTGGACAATGCTCCTGCTCATCCTCACAACTTGCAAGAGTTGTGTCCTGACAACTTAAATTTCATCAGAGTGAAGTTCTTGCCTCCTAACACCACTCCTCTCATCCAGCCGCATGGACCAGCAGGTCATTTCCAACTTCAAGAAACTGTACACCAAAGCACTGTTTCAGAGGTGCTTTAATATGACCAAGGACTCTGAATTGACCCTAAGAGAGTTCTGGAAAGAACACCTCAATATCGTGCATTGCATAGGCCATATAGGTAAGGCTTGGGAGGAAGTGACTTCCAGGACTCTGAACTCTGCTTGGAGACCACTGTGGCCGGATTGTGTCCAAGAGAGGGATTTTGAAGGATTTGAGGCTGACCCTGATGACCCTGTGCCTGTTGTGGAACATGTTGTGGAAAATATTGTGGAATTGGGGAACAGCCTGGGGTTGGAGGTGAGTGGTGAGGATGTGGAAGAGTTGGTGGAGGAGCCCAGGGTAGAGCTAACAACTGAAGAGCTGCAAAAGCTTCATCTAGAACAGCAACAGACCACAGCTGAGGTTATTGCTTCACAGGAGGAGAGAGAGAGAGATAAGGAGGTGCCTTCTTCAGTGCTTAAGGAGATGTGTACAAAGTGGAATGAGTAGCAGACATTTGTTGAAAGATACCACCCTGAGCAAGCTGAAATGAGCCTTCTGTGCAACCACTTCAGTGACAGAGCCATGTTGTACTTCAGAAAAGTGTTGAAGAGTCGCCAGAAACAGAGGACTCTGGACAGTTACTTCACCAGGCAGGGGTCTAGTGACTCTCAAGCTGGTCCTAGTGGCATTAACCCTTTGGGGGTCGGTGCCGTACTAGTACGTTTTACAAGCAGGGGTTGGTGCCGTACTAGTACGCCCAAATTCTAGCGGCCTCAATTTAAGCAGAAAACGTCTGGTAGGCATACATATGAAAGAATGGGTCTGTGTGGTCAGTGTGCGCAGTATAAACAAAATCCTGCAGTACACACTGCATAATGAGAGAAAAAAAACTGACCGTTTTTTTCGATTAAAACAGCGACTTTGCAGTCGATTTTCGTATGGTTTTTATTGATGTATTCTCGTTTTCTTGGTCTCATTTGATAGAATGGAAGATATATTACAGAAATAGAGATGATTTTGATTGGTATGACAATGACAGGTACCTTGAAATTGAGCTCAAAGTAGCGAAAATGTTCGATTTTTGACGATGTTCAAGAGTAAACAAATCACACCATGCCTCCAATACACATCAACTGGCGAGTCTTATATTCATGCACAAGTGCTCTGATATTATTTATACCATTTTTACAATGATGCAGTTGTATACATAACAGTAAATCTTCTATTTTTTGTGAGAATAAAAATTCAAAATGAAAAGCAAAAGTAATGGAACAGGGGCCTGGAGACGTGACTAATGAACAAAGAACATGTTATTTTAGTGCCAGGAATGTCTGCCTTGTTTACTCTGGACCCTATTTTGAAATTGGCATCGTTTGAAATTTGTGAGAAATTGGAAAATTGCCATTTTTCTGACCACTATTTTGGGTAGATGAAATTGGTAAATAGGCGGTTTCTTGTACTCAATCGATAGAAGAAATGGAGTTCTAGCGTAATAGCTATAATTTTAGGAGACTGAAACATTGGAATTTGTCGAAAATAGGGCTCAAAGTGGGCAAAATCGCTGATGCATAAGTGTCATGGCTACCGCTAACTTCGCGAAAGCATAATTCCGTTAGTTTTCGATCAAATTTCATAATTTTGGTGGCGTTATGATCGGAAAAAGATTCTCTATCATTTCATAAGAAAAAATTAATTTTTTTTTTTCCAAAAAAATTTCGACCCCAGGAACACTTTCCTGAGAAGGCCTGTCGACCCCCAAAGGGTTAAAAGACCAAGAAGGGAAGTAACCCTAGAGAGGGACTTGTTACCTGAAGTCCTTTTGGAGGGGAATTCCCCTTCCAGCCACTAATGCCCTGCCTCTGTCATCATCCCTGTCTACCAGATACCTGCAAGTCTCTTCAATAAAGGTAAATAAAGGTTTTTTTTTTTTTTTTTTTTTGTGATTATTTTTTTGTGGAACGAATTAATTGTATTTACATTATTTCTTATGGGAAATAAGGTTTCAGATTACGAAAGATTCAGATTAAGTAATAGCTCCTGGACCGGATTAATTTCGTTAACCGAGGGTCCACTGTACTTGTCATTGTCAAACCAATCAAAATCATCTCTATTTCTGTAATATATCTTCCATTCTATCAAATGAGACCAAGAAAATGAGAATACATCAATAAATACCATACGAAAATAGACTGCAAAGTCGCTGTTTTAAACGAAAAAAACGGTCAGAGTTTTTTTTTCTCATTATGCAGTGTGTACTGCAGGATTTTTTTTATACTGCGCACACTGACCACATAGACCCATTCTTTCATATGTAGGCTTACCAGCCATTTCCTGCTTAATTTGAGGCCGCTAGAATTTAGGCGTACTAGTACGGCACCAACCCTGCTCGTAAAACGTACTAGTATGGCACCGACCCCGAAAGGGTTAAGTAAAAATTTGTACAAATATGTAGTCATCTTGGAGACTTTAAAAGCTAGTGTACTGAGTTGCTGTAAGAAGGAGATTGAGATGAGTGACCCAAGTTCTCAAACTCGAACAATTATGTAAGTGTATTTTTGTAAGTGCTTTTGTAAGTGTATTTTTGGGGGTCTAAAAGGACTAATCTAATTTACATTATTCCTTATTGGAACAAATTCGTTCGGTAACGGCACTTGAACAGCATTCTGGAAAGAAATAATGACGTAATCTGGGGTCCACTGTAATTTTTTTTTTTTTTTTTTTATACTCGTTGGAGAGCCCACTGTAACTCCAAGTTGTCGGTAAACGAGTATGTCGGTAAGTGAGGAGAGGCTGTATATGCTTGTACATGCATGTACAAGCATATACCATCATGTAAAACTATTTTATTTTATTTTTTTATTAACACATCGGCCGATTCCCACCAAGGCAGGGTGGCCTGAAAAAGAAAAACTTTCATCATCATTCACTCCATCACTGTCTTGCCAAAGGGGTGCTTTACACTACAGTTATAAAACTGCAACATTAACACCCCTCCTTCAGAGTGCAGACACTGCACTTCCCATCTCCAAGATTCAAGTCCGGCCTGCCGGTTTCCCTGAATCCCTTCATAAATGTTACTTTGCTCACACTCCAACAGCACGTCAAGTATTAAAAACCATTTGTCTCCATTCACTCCTATCAAATACGCTCACACATGCTTGCTGGAAGTCCAAGCCCCTCGCACACAAAACCTCCTTTACCCCCTCCCTCCAACCTTTCCTAGGCCGACCCCTACCCCGCCTTCCCTCCACTACAGATTTATACACTCTCAAAGTCATTCTGTCTCGTTCCATTCTCTCTACATGTCCGAACCACCTCAACCCCTCTTCAGCTCTCTGGATAATAGTTTTGGTAATCCCGCACCTCCTCCAAATTTCCAAACTCCGAATTCTCTGCATTATATTCACACCACACATTGACCTCAGACATGACATCTCCACTGCCTCCAGCCTTCTCCTCATTGGAACATTCATCACCTATGCTTCACACCCATATAAGAGTGTTGGTATAACTATACTCTCATACATTCCCCTCTTTACTTCCATGGACAAAGTTCTTTGTCTCCACAGACTCCAAAGTGCTCCACTCACCCTTTTCCCCTCATCAATTCTATGATTCACCTCATCCTTCATAGACCCATCTGCTGACATGTCCACTCCCAAATATCTTTTAAATTTTTTGATTTTACTATTTAATAAGAGTACATGTGTAGTGCAATACGACCAAAACAAACCTACGGTGTGCAAATGGCAACTTTTGTGTATAACTACCATATACCAATAATGTTCCCATAATATCAGGATCATTTGAGGTGAGTAAAAATATTATTACCAGGTGGTTTGATGGTAAACAGGTGACCTAGTCTACTAATACTGCCGTAGTTTATCCCACTCCATCGCCTGGTTTACCTTAGTCTACCGCTGTTAAGTGCCAACAAATTTTTATGATTATTTTTGTTATTTATTCATTATTTCATACAAAATAGTTTACACGATTCATTATTGAGTCACATACAGGAGCTTAGATTAAACAAATGACTAGCTTGGTAAAAAAAAACAAGTGAAGTAAGAGTGTATGACTAGTGTTATAGAGGTTATACAGACTCTTAGTGAGTCATGAAATTCTCCATGGGAAAGTAATTTTCATATATTAAAAGTTTATTATCCAATTTGTGGTTGACAAATTACCAGTCAAAATATAATTATGCATTTACAGATTCTGCAAGTACAACTCAGTCCAGACTGGTAAGACGACGTTTTGTTAAGAACCAGGATCGTGAAAAGCAATCCATATACTTTGCCAAGTTAGAAGAGAGGAGGATCAAACTAAGAGATACACTGGAACAAGAAAGGAGATCACGAAGGGAGGCACAGGTATGATGTCTACTTAGGTAGAATAACTCATTTATTATCTAATCTACTCATGGCTGACCAGTGTGATGTCAAGCTTTGTACATAAAGTATTTAATACAAGTGTAACTTAACCCTTAACTTACCAATGGCCTCAAATTAAATGCTTCTCTGTTGCAGTTTTTAGGAAAAAAAAATATCTTCAAAGATGGTAGAGAATGTTTTTCTGAAGGTAATGACCCCAAAAATTCAAAATTTAATGATAAATTTATGGAATTATGCTGACGTAAGGTTGACGATCTTGGAACACTTTACGCAAGAGTAATTTAGCTTGCTTTGAGACCTATTATTGACATATTCATGTACTCAAACCAACCCAATTACAGTGGAACCCCAAGTTTCATATGCCCTGAGTATCGTACTTTTCGAGTTTTAGGTGACTATGTACAGGCAGTATCGTGTTGGTGAACTTCCTGATATCCAGATACCACATCGAGCACTGATTGCTCCACTTCAAGCTCTGGCACAGGTTAGCCCAGGCACTTATGTTACTTTAACTTTGACTATATTATGGTGTTAGATATAACAGTAAAGGAATTCAATTTGCTTCAAATTATACATTTTATCACATTCATATTTGTTGCAGCGTGATGGGAAGGTGGCACGTCTTCTGTTTGAGGTTTTAGCCCAGGGAGTGGTCGACAGTGTGAAAAACATAATGTCATATGGTGATGAAGAGTCATGGCTTGAGCAGTTTCATGACTCGCTCAACAATATTCTTATTGACAGCTATATGTGTTATCCAGAGGTCATGAGGACTGTTTTGCACCTAATGATCAGCAATGATGTATCAGTCAACCCTGAAACACTTACCTCTGGTAAGTTTTATTAATGCCTCTCTTTACTTCAGAAACCTTCTAGACCTGTCCCTTGCTTATGTAAATAATTATTATGTGATCCCAGTTTTACATTAAAAGGTGATAGACTCCAGACTCACTCACAAACCTGTTTCACTAATGCACATATTCATACACAATATTGTTACTCACCAATACAGGATGCTGATGTATATTCTCACTCATAAGTCTAGTTTTTTTCTAGCACAAATTGCTACAAAAATATGCCCTTAGACCTATGGCAGACATAAAATATTAGTAAAAAAAAAAATCTCATTTTATCCTTTTTAATTTCATGAGTGTGTAATGCTTTTTCTCTTTCTTTAACATGTAATGATTTATGCATCACTAAAGAAAATTCATTTAGTGTTTTATATCATCTTATAGTTCAGAAGTCATGGCCCATGGCTGGGCTCAGAAAGTAGAGAAACTCTCAAAATGCTTCAAATGTATATCAAAGGTAAAGGTATTTAACCCATTAACTGTCCAAACGTAGATCTACGTTCGCTCGCCCAGTGCTCCGAATATTTTGAAAAAAAACAAAAAAAAAATTAATTAAAGAGGGCAATTTTCTGTATGTAATAAGACAAAAAAAATTTAGGACCAGTACTTACCGAGATATAAGACCGCGAAGTTGGCGCTGGATGCTCACCTGACGGCAACATGGAGCCCTGCTGCTTGCAGAAGTGATGCTGATATACCTTTTTTTCTCGTTTTTATATTGTATAATTTTTATGTTCTGATAATTACAATTTATAGTAGTTCTTGTGATTTCATAGCCAACCTTTGTTTTGACACTAATATTAGGTACTGAAATAGTACTGAAATGGTCACAAACACAGTGACAGGTGAACATTTACACCTACCTTAGTTACATACTATTGTCTAGAAATGTATACATACATAGTATTTATAGGTCCCAGCAATGTTTTGGATATGCAGGAGTATATAATAATAATTATAATAATATTAATAAGTTCCCTTGAAGCATGGTGTAAGATGAGTGTCACTCCACCTCTGACAGTGCAGCAGTGGTGACATTTGATGAGTGTGCACTGCCTTGGCTTTATTTGTTTTCACTGTTACACATAAACATTGTCTGTTTGTCTAGCTTTCTATCTATCTCTCTGTCTAGCTCTCTGTTTTTCTGTCTCTGCTTATCTGTCTTTGTCTCTCTGTCTGCTTGTCTCTGTCTCAGAGAGAGCCACTCGTGAACCAACAGGTATTACAGACGACGCAGTCGTCACATATGATTCCTGTACAAGTGAAAATACGTATTACTTGCCAGTCATGCTTACTATGCCTTATATCTACAAGCACAGTATAGCACTTTGTCTGGATTTTTTGGATTATCCTAGGTAATTTACACTATGTATAATTGTATTTATGTGTACCTGTGAGACAAAGACAGAGATAGACAGAGACAGATATAGATACAGACAGACAGACGGAGATAGAGACAGCCAAAGTCAATCAGCCAGCCAGCCAGCCTACTGAATGTGTATTACACATTCCAGAGTGGTTTCTCTTTACTTAGGGCATAGGTTATAAGACATTCTGGCAGGATGACACTACCAGTGGTACCGAAAGTGAAAGGGTGTTGCACAAATGTTGCACATGGGTTATTATCGAGGTTTTTGATATTTCCTCAACCGCTTGTGGCCACATCCACCTCAAAGCCACTAAACTCGGGGTCAACATCACATTCCTCTTAAAATGGGAGTGTTAATACTACATGAGATCAGTGAATCCCAGGTGTTTGCCGCGCTGTTTGCTCTAGCTGGCGCTCAGTTCAACTGGTGCTCCCACAAGGTACTAAATGGTCCCAGATTTTTTTAATACAGCACACACCGAGTGTTAACATAAGAACATAAGAAAAAAGGAACACTGCAGCAGGCCTACTGACCCATGCAAGGCAAGTCCATCACTCCCCTGCTTAGACCTGACCACATGGAGTTTACCTTTCCAGGTAACTCCAGGTAGTCAGGTCACTTCCACTTAAGGAATTAGTACGGCATCTGACCTAATAGCACAAGCTAGTCAGGTCCTACTCACACCCACCCACACCCACTCATGTATTTATCTAACCTATTTTTAAAACTACACATAGTCTTAGCTTCTATGACGGTATCGGGAGTTTGTTCCACTCATCCGCAATTCTATTACCAAACCAGTGCTTTCCTATATCCTTCCTGGATCTGAACTTTTCCAACTTGAAACCATTGCTGCGAGTCCTGTCTTGGCTGGATATTTTCAGCACGCTATTTACATCCCCTTTATTTATTCCTGTTTTCCATTTATACACCTCAATCATATCTCCCCTAATTCTACACCTTTCTAGAGAGTGCAGATTCAGGGCCCTCAGTCTATCTTCATAGGGAAAATTTCTGATACATGGGATCAACTTTGTCATCCTCCTCTGTACGTTTTCCAGTGCATTTATATCCATTCTGTAATACGGTGACCAGAACTGTGCAGCATAATCTAAATGAGGCCTAACCAAAGATATATAGAGTTGAAGAACAACCTGAGGACTTCTATTATTTATACTTCTTGATATGAAGCCAAGGATTCTGTTAGCTTTATTGCGAACACTTATGCACTGTTGTCTTGGTTTCAGATTACTGCTAACCAGAACTCCTAAATCCTTCTCGCAATCACAAGTATTAAGATCTACATCATTCAGCTTATATGTGGCATGGTTATTGTCCTGCCCAACATTTAGAACTTTGCATTTGTCTACATTAAACTGCATCTGCCACTTCTCCGACCACTGCATCAGTCTATTCAAATCATCCTGGAGTGCTCTAATGTGCTCATTAGAATGAATTGGATGGCCTATTTTGGTGTCATCAGCAAATTTGCTTATGTTGCTATTTATTCCCTCATATATGTCGTTTATGTAAATTGTAAACAACAGGGGACCCAAAACTGACCCCTGTGGGACACCGCTTGAGACATGCGCCCATTCTGATTTCTTCCCATTTATGCAAACACACTGCTGCCTATTTGTCAACCATGCCTCTACCCAGGAAAAAATTTCTCCTATTCCGTATGCCTTAAGTTTCCTCAGTAGCCTCTGATGTGGAACTCTATTGAAAGCCTTACGGAAGTCCATATACACAATATCATATTCATTACCATGATCTACCTCCTCAAACACCTTAGTGAAAAAAGTTAGTAAATTCGTAAGACAGGAACGCCCCTTAGTAAAACCATGTTGAGATTCCTTAATCAATTTATGCTTTTCAAGATGGCTACGAATTGCCTCGGCAATTATTGATTCCATAAATTTACCAACTATGGAGGTAAGGCTTATTGGTCTATAGTTCGAAGCTAAGGACCTGTCACCTGCCTTGTAAATAGGTATTACATTTGCCCTTTTCCACTTGTCTGGCACTATGCCAGTTTGTAGTGATATATTGAAAAGATTTGCCAAAGGTTTGCTAAGTTCCTCTTTACATTCCTTTAAAACTCTTGCAAACAGTTCATCAGGGCCTGGGGATTTGTTAGGTTTTAATTTCTCTATTTGCCTGAGGACCATGTCACTAGTTACCCCAATCGAGCATAGTCTATTATCTTCCTGTTCTACATAATTTATTATTTCTGGAATTCCGCTAGTATCTTCCTGAGTAAAAACTGAGAGGAAGTAAGTATTGAAAATTTCACACATCCTTATCACTGTCAGTGATCTGTCCTGAGTTACTCTTAAGTGGGCCTATCTTGTCCTTAATCTTACTTCTGTATACCTGAAAGAACCCTTTTGGGTTAGTCTTCGAATCCCTTGCAACCTTAGCCTCATAATCCCTTTTTGCTTTTCTTATTCCTTTTTTTATTTCTCTCTTTAATTGAAAATATTTATTTCTTATCTGTTCATCCCCTCTTGATACGCCTATATATGCCTCTCTTTTGACCAGTGAGATGTTTTAATCTATTGTTCATCCATTTAGGATCATTTTTATTAGATCTAATTTCCCTACTCGGAACAAAAGTTGTCTGGGCAGCTAGAACTACGCTCTGGAAAACGTCATATTGGCAACCAAAACCACCTACCTGACCCATAGTCAGGTCATCCCAATTTAGCCCACCTAGGTAATTTCTCAGCCCCATGAAGTCGGCTAAGCGAAAGTCTGGAACAGGGACTTGATTGCAGTTACCTGGGTAATTCCATGATATATTGAAATTAAGTGATTTGTGATTGCTTTCCCCAAGCTCTTCATTAACCTCAAGATTATTAATTAGTGATTCTTTGTTGGCAAGAACCAAATCAAGCAAGTTGCTACCTCTAGTTGGTTCTGTTACAAACTGTTTTAAAAAACAATCCTGAACCGTATCAAGAAAGTCACTAGACTCAAGATTACCTGTCACATTGTTCCAATCAATTTGTCTAAAGTTAAAATCTCCCATTAACACATCATTTTCATATCTAGACGCCTTATGAATTTCGTCCCATAGCAGCTTACTGCGCTCCCTATCCAGGCTTGGGGGCCTGTAACTCACACCCAAAATTAATTTTTCACGACCATTGAGAAACTGTAGCCAAACATTTAAAGAAAAAAAGTTTTTTTTTTTTTTTTTTTCAAAATATTTGGAGCACTACGTGAGTGAACGTAGATCTACGTTTGGACAGTTTAAGGGATAATCCGTTCCATAAACCCAAAAATATTAACAAAAAATATATTTTATAGAGATTAATTATAGTTTTACATACACACAACAATCATACATAGTACAGTTATTAATAAATAAATACAAACATTTAAATAGACATATAAAATAACATTTTTACTTACCTTTATTGAAGATTGTTGATGGCATCTGGAAGATAGGGAGGAGTTAGGGAGAGAGGACTTCAGGTAACAAGTCCCTCTCTGGGGTTACTTCCCTTCTTTTTCTTTTAATTCCACTAGGACCAGCTTGAGAGTCACTGGACCCCTGTCTCACAAAATAACTGTCCAGAGTCCTCTGTTTCTGGCGCCTCTTTAAGATGTCCCTAAAATGGGACATTGTTTTGTCACTGAACATGTTGCAGATATGGCTTGTTTCAGCTTGCTCAGGGTGATATTTTTCAGCAAATGCCTGCACCCTATTCCACATTGCACAAATTTCCTTAATCTCTGAAGAAGGCATCTCATCCACTCCCTCTTCCTCCTCCTGTGAAGCAAGTTCCTGAACTGTGGTCTGATGCTGTTCCAGTTGAAGCTCTTCCAGCTCTTCAGTTGTTAGCTCTTCCCTGTGGTCATCCACCAACTCTTCCACATCCTCGCCACTCACCTCCAACCCCAGGGACTTGCCCAATGCCACATTACCTTCCACAACAGGCAGAGGGTCGTCAGGGCAGGGTCAGCCTCAAATCCTTCAAAATCCCTCTCTTGGAAACAATCTGGCCACAATTATCTTCAAGCAGAGTTCAAAGTCCTGGAAGTCACTCCCTCCCACGCCTTACCTATAAGGCCTATGGAGTTGTCGATATTGAAGTGATTCCTCCAGAACTCTCTTAGGGTCAACTCAGTGTCTGAGGTCACTTCAAAGCACTTTTCAAACACTGCTTTTGTGTAGAGTTTTTTGAAGTTAGAAATGACCTGCTGGTCCATGGGCTGGATGAGAGGAGTGGTGTTAGGAGGCAAGTACTTCACTGTGATAAAACTTAAGCCCTTACACAGTAGGTCTACCAAGTTTGGAGGATGTACAGGAGCATTGTCCAGTAACAGGAGGCACTTGAGTGGCAATTTATTTTCCAGGAGGTATTTTTTCACACTGGGGCCAAACTCTTCATGGACCCACTGTTTGAAAATTTGCCTTGTGACCCATGCCTTATGATTAGCTTTCCACAACACACACAATCTATTCTTGACGACATTGTGTTTCTTGAAAACACTGGGATTTTCTGAGTGATACACCAGTAAAGGCTTCACTTTAAAATCCCCACTAGCCTTAGAACAAAACAAGAGAGTTAGCCTGTCTTTCATAGGCTTGTGTTCTGCCAGTGCCTTTTCCTCCTGAGTAA
>WNWK01026945.1:0-22500 GCA_009830355.1 Cherax destructor | reverse complement strand
TTATCATGAAAATTTGTTGTGGACGAGTGTAATTGTTTGATGATTAGCTTATTACTATGCACACACACACACACACACACACACACACACGCGTGCGCGCGCTCACACTCAAACACATATATACACACACACACGCCCACACACACAGGCCCACACACACACACACACGCCCACACACACACACGGGCCAGGAGCTGAGTCTCGACCCCTGCAACCACAATTAGGTTAGTACACACACACACACACAGGCCCACACACACACACACGCGTGCGCGCGCTCACACTCAAACACATATACACACTCCCACACACACATACACACACACACACGCACACACACAAACACACACACCTCTAAGAAAGAAGAGAGCCAGTCACTGCCACAGCATAAAAGTGTCATCCAGTATTAATTAAAGCTCACCCACCAGAATCATAATCACTTCATCTGTTTAGACAGTGATTACATATTCCAGGAGTGTGTTTGATCCACCAGGAGTGTGTTTGATCCACCAGGAGTGTGTTTGATCCACCCAAGGCTGAGCAAACACCGGTATAGTTTTTACAAACATTATATGTTTCAAAAGCCAGAGAATGTAATTATGGACTTTAATTACTGAGATAGTGACATAGAAGATTACTACTCGATATAATTATTATAACCCTTTGATTGATGTAGCATCAGAGAGAGAGAGAGAGAGAGAGAGAGAGAGAGAGAGAGAGAGAGAGAGAGAGAGAGAGAGAGAGAGAGAGAGAGAGAGAGAGAGAGTAAGAGAGAGAGGGAGAGACAGAGACAGAAAGAGAGAGACAGAGAAAGAGAGACAGAGACAAAGAGAAAGAGAGAGGAGAGAGACAAAGAGACATAGAGAGAGAGACAGAGACAGAGACATAGAGACATAGAGACAGAGAGAAAGAGAGAGGAGAGAGAGAAAGATAGATAGATAGAGAGAGAGACAGAGAGAGAAGACAGAGAAGAGAGAGACAGAAGAAGACAGACAGACAGACAGACAGAAGAAGACAGACAGACGAGAAGACAGAAGAGACAGAACAGAGAGAAGAGAGGGAGAGAGAGAAAATTGGGGAAGTGTGTGTGTGTGTGTGTGTGTGTGTGTGTGTGTGTGTGTGTGTGTGTGTGTGTGTGTGTGTACTTACCTACTCACCTATATGTGGGTCGATTCACAGGTTCTATACTCACCTATTTGTGGATGCAGGATCGATTCATAGCTCCTGGCCCCGCCTCTTTGCTACTAGGTCCACTCTCTCCCTGCTCCAAGAGCTTTATCATACCTCTTCTTAAAGCTGTGTATGGATCCTGCCTCCACTACATCGCTCTCCAGATTGTTCCACTTCCTGGCAACTCTATGACTGAAGAAATACTTCCTAACATCCCTGTGACTCATCTGAGTCTTCAACTTCCAGTTGTGACCTCTTGTTGCTGTGTCACTTCTCTGAAATATTCTGTGCCCATCCACCTTGTCAATTCCTCTCAGTATTTTATATGTCGTTATCATATCCCCTCTATCCCTCCTGTCCTCTAGTGTCATCAAGTCGATTTCCTTTAATCTTTCCTCGTAGGACATGCCCCTTAGCCCCGAGAATAGTATTGTTGGAAACCTTTGCACTTTCTCTAATTTCTTGACGTGCTTGACCAGGTGTGGGTTCAAACTGGTGCTGCATACTCCAGTATGGGCCTGACGTACACGGTGTAGAGAGTCTTGAACGATTCCTTAATGAGGTATCGGAACGCTATTCTTAAGTTTGTCAGGCGCCCGTATGCTGCAGCAGTTATCTGGTTGATGTGAGCCTCAGGAGATGTGCTCGGTATTATACTGACCCCACGATCCTTTTCCTTGAGTGAGGTTTACAGACTTTGGCCACCTAGACTATACTCTGTCTGCGGTCTTATTTGACGGTTCCCTATTATCATGGCTTTCCACTTGGTGGGGTTGAACTCCAGGAGCCAGTTGCTGGACCAGCCCTGCAGCCCGTTCAGATCCCTTCGTAGACTTATCTGATCCTCATCCACAAGAATTCTCCGCTTTTGCTTCACATCATCTGCAAACATTGACACCTCAGTATCTCTCCCTCCCGTGTGTGTGTGTGTGTGTGTGTCTGAAGCAGCAGTGCGAATTGCACCAATAACAGCAACAACAACAACAACAACAACACAATCTTCACTAACAACAAAAACAACAGCAAAAAACTTGATAAAAGAACAACAACAACGACACATTTTTTACATTAAACAATCAACTCAAAGAAGTCTCTACCTTATGTGTGTATCCCTGTGTGTATCCCTTTGTGTATACCCGTGTGTATACCTGTATGTATATCCCTGTGTGTATCCCTGTGTGTATCCCTTTGTGTATATCTTTGTGTTATTCATGTGTGTATCCCTGTGTGTATACCTTTGTGTTATCCATGTGTTATCCCTTTGTGTTATCCCTGTGTGTATCCCTGTGTGTATCCCTGTGTGTATCCCTGTGTGTATCCCTTTGTGTGTCCCCGTGTGTATCCCTGTGTGTATCCTTGTGTATATTCCTGTGTATATTCCTGTTTGTATCCTTGTGTGCATTATTGTGTATATCCCAGTGTGTATCCCTGTGCATATCCCTGTGTATATTCCTGTGTATATCCCTGAGTATATTATTGTATGCATCCCCGTGTACATCCCTGTGCATATACCTGTGTGTATCCCTGTGCTTATCCCTGTGTATATTCCTGTGTATATCCCTGCGTATATTCTTGTGTATATTCTTGTGTGTATACCCGTGTACATCCCTGTGTATATACCTGTGTGTATCCCTGTGTTAGTCACTGTGTTTTCCCTGTATTTTTCCCTGCTTGTATCCCTGTGTTATCCCTGTGTGTATCCCTTTGTTTATTCCACTGTGGTTATTAGATATCAATCACCACCACAGTTACTAAACAGTGTTTAAACTCAGCATCACAGGACGGAGGATCGAGTCTACACTAATTCTTGGGCTGAATTATTATTATTATTATTATTATTATTATTATTATTATAGTAGTAGTAGTAGTAGTAGTAGTAGTAGTAGTATTAGTAGTAGTAGCAGTAGTAGTAGTATTACTAATGTTATTATTATTAACAGTAGTAGTAGTATTACTAATGCTATTATTATTATTATTATTATTATAATTATTATTATTATTATTATTATTATTATTATTATTATTAACAGTAGTAGTAGTATTACTAATGCTATTATTATTATTATTATTATTATTATTATTATTATTATTATTATTATTATTATTATTATTATTATTATTATTATTATTAACAGTAGTAGTAGTATTACTAATGCTATTATTATTATTATTATTATTATTATTATTATTATTATTATTATTATTATTATTATTATTATTATTATTATTATTATTATTATTATTATTACAACTACTGTTATATTACAATTACTACTACTACTAATAACAATAATAATTATTATAATAAATAAATAAATACCAAAAACAAAAATAAAAGTAATAATAATAATAATAATAATACTAAAGGGCAGCAAGAAAGACAAGGAGAGCAACAAGAACAACAAATAAAAACAACAAAAGAACAATGTGTGACACATTGAGGGTTGCCAACATTTTTATTTTATTTTTTTTCTATTTTAGTTTTTGTTTTTCGTTCGTCACTTGACTCAGAAATGGACACCAAAAAATAATGATAATAATTTACGTCGGGGAGACTCGTAGAGAATTGTTTTTCATCGTGATTTATATTGAGATTTTTTTTTTTTTTTTTTTTTTGCTGTTGTATTTTTTTTTTTTCTTATTTTTTATTTTTAGATTTATTTAAAAAAAATGGTGTTGTATTTTCTGTTTTTTTTTTTTTTTTTTTTTTGAGAATTATTATTATGATTATTACTTTTGTGTTGTATTGTCTGGATTTTTTATTTATTTTGAGAATTATTATTATTATTATTATTATTTTTGTATTTCCTGGGATTTTTTTTATTTATTCTTAGAATTATTTTGTATATTTTCTGCTCTTTTTTTAATTTATTTGTGGTAATTATTTTTTTTTTCATTTCGTTTAAAAATATATACTGAAAATATTTTCTGAAAATAAATTTTGAAAAAAAAAAATCGAAAATAATTTTTTGAAAAATAATTTCCAGAAAAAAAAATGATTTTTGAAAACAATTTGCAAAAAAACTTTTCTTTCAAAAAATAATTTTTTGAAAATAATCTTCAGCCTTTTTTTTTTACTGTTGTCAGAAGTTCCATATTTTTTTTAATGGCCAAAAAAATAAAAAGTGAAAATTTCCTTCATTATTTTTTTTTGTCACGTCAGTAAATATAATTAAGATTAATTATATTTTCGGTAATTATAGGGTAGGAGGGGGGGAGGGAGGGTAGGGGAGGGAAGGACGAGATGGGGGGTTGTAATGAGGTAAGGGGGAGAGAGAGAGAGAGGGAAGGGGGGAGAGAGAGAGAGAGAGAAGGTGGGAGAGGGATGCTGGAACATGGGGTCAGTGAAGTGATGGTGGGGGTTGTGGCACACCCATGTTATCATGAGGGGTGTCAAATGAGGGGAAGGAGGAGGAGGGGGAAATGAGAGGCGCGGCGGGGGGGAAGGAGAGGGGAGGAGTGACAGAGGGAATCATCAGTCCCCTCACTTTTTGAGTGGCACCTCATGAATTTCTTACTACCCCTCCCCTTTCCCCTCTCCATAACCAGCCTACCCCTCCCCACTCCTTACCCCTACCCCTTTCCCCTCAGTTCCCCTATCCCCTGGCTCTTCCACTCAACTCCCCTTCCCCTCGACTCAAAACACCCCCTCCCCCACTCACTTGACCCTACATGACCCACAGAGTGCTGCCTTCCTTCCCCCTAATCCCCCTCAAGTATTTTTCTTTCATTGTTAAATATTTTTATATGATAAATATAATAATAATAATAATAACAATGAAGATAATAATAATAATAATAACAATGAAGATATATAATAATAATAATAATAATAATAATAATAATAATAATAATAATATTATTATTATTATTATTATTATTATTATTATATTATTGTTATTGTAGCTATAATTTATAATATATATATATATATATATATATATATATATATATATATCAATGAAATTTTGTGTTGGATTATTTTTGTGTGTGAGAAGTGTGTGATGGTTCTCCAGCAGGCAGTGTGGACGTATGGGCGACACTGACGAAGGTTGTGTCTGCCGCAGGCGGCCGCGTCTCTGTGTGCATGGGCTGCGGCTCTGTCATCAACGACCAGTACATCCTGCGGGTGGCACCGGACATGGAGTGGCACGCTGCCTGCCTCAAGTGCGCAGAGTGCCACCAGTTCCTGGACGAGACCTGCACGTGCTTCGTCAGGGACGGCAAGACCTACTGTAAGAGGGACTACGTCAGGTAGGTGCTGGTGCTGCTCCTATTTCGTTAGGTGTTGATCACTTCTCTCCCTCTCTCTATCTCTCTCTCTCTCTCTCTCTCTCTCTCCCTCTCTCTCTCTCTCTCTCTCTCCTCTCTCTCTCTCTCTCTCTCTCCTCTCTCTCTCTCTCTCTCTCTCTCTCTCTCTCTCTCTCTCTCTCTCTCTCTCTCTCTCTCTCTCTCTCTCTCTCTCTCTCTCTCTCTCTCTCTCTCTCTCTCTCTTTCTCTCTCTGGCCATTACAAACCATCCCATTCCCTCAAAGACCGTCCTAAACCCTTACAGATTATTTCAGACCATCCCAGGCCCTCACAAATCATATCATACCCTTAAAGACCATTCTAAATTCCTAGAGACCATCTTAGACTCACACAAACCATCCCATACCCTTAAAGAGCATCGTAAACCCTTACAAACAATCTCAAACCCACCATATATTCACCAATCGAAGCAGCAGCAGCGGTAGCGGATTCAGGCTCCATGCACAGTTTCTAGAAAAGGCATGTCATGACCCACCAAGCAAGGAGGGAGTACAGCAGCAAGCGAATGGCAACTGAACAGTTGACTCGACCCCTGGAACAAACAGACAGACGACCACACACACACACACACACACACACACACACACACATACATAAACAGTATGTGAAGAACTCAACATGAAATTTAAGGAGGTATTTTCAGTGGAGACAGAAAGAACTCCGGAAAACTGGAATGGTGGGGTACACCAACAAGTACTGGACACACTACACAACCGAGAAGGAGGTGAAGAGACTGGTAAGTGAACTAGATACCTCAAAGGCGGTGGGACCCGACAACATCTCTCCGTGGGTCCTGAGAGAGGGAGCAGAGGAGCTCTGTGTACAACTAACAACAATCTTCAACAAATCCAGTGAAACTAGGCAACTACTTGAGGTATGGAAGATGGTGAATGTAGTCTCAGTTTTTAAGAAAGGAGACAGACACGAGGCATTGAGCTACAGACCAGTGTCACTGACGTGTATAGTATGCAGAGTCATGGAGAAGATTATCAGGAGGAAAGTGTTGGAGCACCTAGAAAGGAATGAGCTTATACACGACAACCTGCACGGATTCAAGGAAGGGAAATAATGTGTTACAAACCTACTGGAGTTTTACGACAAGGTAACGGAAGTAAGACACGAGAGAGAGATGGGTGGGTAGATTGCATTTTCTTGGACTGCAAGAAGGCCTTCGACACAGTTCCACACAAGAGCAAAAGTCCAAAAAATAGAGGATCAGGCACGTGTAACAGGAAAGGCACTGCAGTGGATCAGAGAATATCTGACAGGGAGGCAACAACGAGTTATGGTACGTGACGAAGTGTCAGAGTGGGCGCCTGTGACGAACGGGGTTCTACAGGGGTCAGTCCTAGGACCAGTACTATTCTTGGTATATGTGAATGACATGACGGAAGGGATAGACTCAGAAGTGTCCCTGTTTGCAGACGATGTGAAGCTAATGAGAATTCAATCGGTTGAGGATCAGGCAGGACTACAAAGGGACCTGGACAGGCTGCAAGCCTGGTCCAGCAACTGGCTCATGGAGTTTAACCCAGCCAAATGCAAAATCATAAAGATTAGGGAAGGGCAAAGAAAACCGCACACAGAGTACATTTTATGGGGACCAAAGACTTCAAACCTCACTCAAGCAAAAGGATCTTGATGAGAGTATTATAACGAGCTTATTTCCTGAGGCGCAGATCAACCAAATAACTACTGCAGGATATGGGCGCCTGGCAAACCTAAGAACAGCGTTCCGACACCTCAGTAAGGAATCGTTCAAGACTCTGTACACCGTGTACGTTAGGCCCATACTGGAGTATGCAGTACCAGTTTGGAACCCACACCTGGTCAAGCACGTCACGAAATCAGAGAAAGTGCAAAGGTTTGCAATAAGACTAGTCCCAGAGCTAAGGGGAATATCCTACGAGGAGAATTTAGGGAAAATCGTCCTGACAACACTGGAGGACAGGGGTGACATAATAACGACATATGAAATTCTAAGAGGAACTGACAAGCTAGACAGAGACAGAATGTTCCAGAGATGGGACACAGCAACAAGGGAACACAGTTGGAAGTTGAAGACTCAGATGAATCACAGGGATGTTAGGAAGTATTTCTTCAGTCACAGTTGTCAGGAAGTGGAATAGTCTGGGAAGTGATGTAGTGGAGGCAGGATCCATACATAGCTTTAAGGAGAGGTATGATAAAGCTCATGGAGCGGGAAGAGTGACCGAGTAGCGGACAGTGAAGAGCCGCTGCCAGGAGCTGTGACTCGACCCCTGCAACCACAACTAGGTGAGTACACACACACCGACTCATCCTTTATTCACACACAGATATTCATTAACATTACTACAGTATTTTTCTGAGCCAGCAGCGGCAGTCAGCTTCAGTAAAGATTAACTTACAGAGCCAATTCAATTAATACAAACATTGTATTAATTAAATCCTGTGCATATTATTAACACGCGAATATAACCCTAATACACATTAATTTGTATTTAAACCCATATATATATATATATATATATATATATATATATATATATATATATATATATATATATATATATATATATATAATGTCGTGCCGATTAGGTAAAACTGGTCAATTAGCAAGAACTCATCTAAAATTAATTCCTTTCTAAAATTTTCTCTTATACGTTTAAAGATATATTTTTTCATTTATGTTAATGTAAGAATTTATAATTTTGTACCAAGAGAAACTTTGAAAACCTACCTAACCTTATTACAACAAGCAATTTAATTTAGCCTAACTAAACTAAATATATTTTAGATACGTTAACATTAATTTAATAAAAAACAAACACAATGAAATATATTTTTTCGTTATGTTCAGAATGATTTTAGGGGAAATTATTGCATACACAAATTTTCACTTGTCTTATATGGCAAGAGGAGCGTTGTTATTTAGCCAAAATCGCAAGTTTTACCTAATCGGCACGACATATATATATATATATCGTGCCGAATAGATAAAACTTGTGATTTTGGCTTAAATAGCAACTCTTTCCTTGCCGAATAAGACAAGCGAAAATTTGTGTATGCAATAATTTCACAAAAATCATTCTGAACATAACGAAAAAAATATGTTTCATTGTGTTTGTTTATTATTAAATTATTCTAAACTTATCTAAAATATTTTTAGTTGATTTAGGATAAATTAAATTGCGCTTATTATAATAAGGTTGGGTAAGTTTTCTAAGGTTCTTTTGGTACAATATAATTAATTTAAACGTATAAGAGAAAATTTTAGAAAGGACTTAATTTTTAATGAGTTCTTGTTAATTGACCAACTTTACCTATTCGGAACGACATATATATATATATATATATATATATATATATATATATTATATATATATATATATATGTGTGTGTGTGTGTGTGTGTGTGTGTGTGTGTGTGTGTGTGTGTGTGTTTGTGTGTGTGTGTGTGCGTGTGTGTGTGTGTGTATGTATGTGTGTCTGTGTGTGTGTGTGTTGTTTTGCTTACGTATATGAGGTGTGTCGGTGAGTGTTTGATCCAAGGTGAGATACGTCTACTATCTGTAGTGTGGCGGAGTGTTTGATCTGGTCTGGAGTATCTCAAGTGAGATATCTTTATTATGTCGCTTTAATGTTCCTGCTCTTTGATGACGCCTTTAATGTCTAATAGTAATAATAATAATAATAATATTTATTATTAGTGTTATTATTATTAACATTATTGTCATGGTTGTTGTTGTTGCTGTTGTTCTTGTTCTTGTTGTTGTTGTTCTTGTTGTTGTTGTTGTTTTTGTTTTTATTGTTATTGTTGTTGTTCTTGTTCTTGTTGTTCTTGTTGTTGTTCTTGTTGTTCTTGTTCTTGTTCTTGTTGTTGTTCTTGTTGTTGTTGTTCTTGTTGTTGTTGTTGTTATTGTTGTTCTTGTTCTTATTCTTGTTTTTGTTGTTGTTGTTGGTATTGTTGTTGTTCTTGTTGTTCTTCTTGTTCTCCTCCTCCCACGTCCACTCAACAGGAAGGTCGACCCCGGGCCAGGTAATCACCGGCCAGGTAATCACTCTCAACTAGTCATTAGTTGTGTAAATCACTTGTCAAGTGGAATTTGATGATATCTCTCAGTATGATAACTTTATATGATAACAACCCCTCCCCCCTTTCTCCTCCCCACCCTCTTCCCCCCAGCCCTTACCTGCACTCAACCCCCTCTCCCCTCCTCTCTCTCCCTCCTCCCTCACCCACTCCATACGAAGGCATTAGCACCCACTTGTTCAGGATAACACAAAGATAACTGAGTGCTGATCTTATGTGATAACACCGCTGCTTTACCTGTCTGTTAATGTGTCTGTCTCCGCCTGCCTGTCTGTTTTAACTGTCTGTTGACGTGTCTGTGTTAATACAGAATATTCACAGGGGAAGCATTAAACCTGTAGGATCCACACAGTCCCTGAAGAATCAAACCTAATTATCATATGTATAATAATTATTATCAGGAATGATAATTATCATCAAGTATGATAATTATCACCAGGGATGATAATTGTCACCAGAGATGATAATTATCACCATATATAATCATTATTACCTAGAATGATAATTATCACTAGGAATAATAATTGTCACCAGGTGTGATAATTATCACCAGGTGTGATAATTATTTCCAGGTATGATAATTATCACCAGGTATGATAATTATCAACAGGGATGATAATTATCACCAGGAATGATAATTATCACAAGGAATAATAATTATCACAAAGTATAATAATTATCGCCTGGATTGATAAATATAAACAGGGATGATAATTGTCACCAGGTATAATAATTATCACCTGATATAATAATTATAACAAGGTATAATAATTATCACCTGGTATGATAATTATTACCAGGGATGATAATTAAGGGGAGTAATTATGCAGGGTCATAATGGAGGCACAAAATGAACCTTTGATGACAGAAGTTTGTGAGGTTCACAAATTAGTGAAGTTGAGAGTTTGTTTGATGTGAGAGAGAGAGAGAGAGAGAGAGAGAGAGAGAGAGAGAGAGAGAGAGAGAGAGAGAGAGAGAGGGGGGAGAGAGAGAAACATGAGAGTTGCTATGTTACTAGTGTCACTAAGTCTGTCTGTCTGTGGTTTATGTGTGGCAGTGAGTGCCTCACGCCAGGCACACCCCTACCAGAAGACGAGGCCTACCCTTACCCTGGCCCACCACACGTAGGCCTATAAGGCTTCCAGCAGTTTATGAAATATAATGACGTCAGAGCTTCACGACTCCTCAAGTCAGTCCACTTAAGTGAAATTCACTTTTTAAAAGAATGAAATAATATATATATATATATATATATATATATATATATATATATATATATATATATATATATATATATATATATATATATATATATATATATATATATATATATATATATATATATATATATATATATATATATATATATATATATATATATATATATATTGTTAAGTGTTTGGTCATATAAAAAAAATTTAGAGAAATGGATCAAAGTAGAATGACTTGGGAGCGATATAAATCTGTAGGAAGAAGCAGTGTGTTAGGGGTCGTCCTAGATAAAGGTGGTGGGAAAGGGCGAATAAGGAGGTTTTGGGGGAGGGGCTTGTAACTTCCAGCAAGATGTGAGCGTTAGATAGGATGAATGGAGACAATGTAATTTTGGTACATGATCGATCTCTTGGAGTGTGAGCAGGGTAACATTTTGTGATGGGTATCAGTGGAAACAGTATAAGTGATTTAGTTGGACTTGAGTCCTGGAAATGGGAAGAACACCTGCACTTTATGGGAAGGAGGGGGTGGAGATGGGAGCAAGACAGCATGGATGGAGATGCTTCTACTCAGTTCCGTATCAGCTCCTCTGCAAAGACAGTGATTATGTATGAGTGTGGTGAAAGTGTTGAATGATGATGAAAGTATTTTCTTTTGGGGATTTTCTTTCTTTTTGGGTCACCCTGCCTCGGTGGGAGACGGCCGACTTGTTGAAAAAAAAAAAAAAAAATATATATATATATATATATATATATATATATATATATATATATATATGTGTGCATGTGGATATTCAAAATACGTAGGTTATGTGTATATAAGATCCAAGTAGATGTATTAAGGACACAGGTAGATGTACTTAATATGCAGGTAGAAGGGTGCAGTGTAAAGGGCGCAATAAGGGGGATGGAAGGGGTAGGAGGGGAGGCGATTGCTTAATCAATTCCATCGCCAACGAATTGAATGCGATTGGGGACATTAAGAGAGGATCAATGTAATCTTTGCGATTAGCGAGGATCAGCTATTATCTCCCTCATCAATTCTGCTGCTGCTCCTTCAGGCAGTTGACGATATCAATTGTGATTGGCGTCATCAGCCTTAGCGATGTCATCAATGTCATCAACCAGGTGATGATTGATTGTAGTCAGTATGGTGATGGGTGAACACCTGTCTTTATGGGCAGAGGGGAGAGAGGGAGGGATGGGGTATGGGAGCAAGACAGGCATGGTATGGAGAATGTATACAACATACTCAAGTATACAACACACTCAGGTATACAGCACACTTATGTATACAATACACACTCGGGTGTCCTGACAAGCCTCAGAAGAGGGGGGGGGGGTAACACAGGGAAATTTCATGGACTGGGCCTCGGGGGCGTTGCCCCCCGGAACACCCTTCAGATATACTCCGGCTAGGTACTGTCTCTCCTGGATAGATTCCTGCTAGTGTGACCCTCCCTGTGTCACCCTGGCTGCTAGTGTGACCCTCCCTGTGTCATGCTGGGTGCTAGTGTGACCCTCCCTGTGTCACGCTGGCTGCTAGTGTGACCCTCCATGTGTCATCCTGGCTGCTAGTGTGACCCTCCCTGTGTCACGCTGGCTGCTAGTGTGACCCTCCCTGTGTCACGATGGCTGCTAGTGTGACCCTCCCTGTGTTACCCTGGCTGCTAGTGTGACCCTCCCTGTGTCACGCTGACTGCTAGTGTGACCCTCCCTGTGTCACGCTGGCTGCTAGTGTGACCCTCCCTGTGTCATGCTGGGTGCTAGTGTGACTCTCCCTGTGTCACCCTGGCTGCTAGTGTGACCCTCCCTGTGTCATGCTGGGTGCTAGTGTGACCCTCCCTGTGTCACGCTGGCTGCTAGTGTGACCCTCCCTGTGTCACGCTGCCTGCTAGTGTGACTCTCCCTGTGTCACCCTGGCTGCTAAAGTGACCCTCCCTGTGTCATGCTGGCTGCTAGTGTGACCCTCCCTGTGTCACGCTGGCTGCTAGTGTGACTCTCCCTGTGTCACCCTGGCTGCTAAAGTGACCCTCCCTGTGTCATGCTGGCTGCTAGTGTGGCCATCCCTGTGTCATGCTGGGTGCTAGTGTGACCCTCCCTGTGTCACGCTGGCTGCAGTGTGACCCTCCCTGTGTCACGCTGGCTGCAGTGTGACCCTCCCTGTGTCACCTTGGCTGCTAGTGTGACCCTCCCTGGGTCACGCTGGCTGCTAGTGTGGCCCTCCCTGTGTCATGCTGGGTGCTAGTGTGACCCTCCTGTGTCACGCTGCCTGCTAGTGTGACCCTCCCTGTGTCACGCTGGCTGCTAGTGTGACCCTCCCTGTGTCACGCTGGCTGCTAGTGTGACCCTCCCTGTGTCACGCTGGCTGCTAGTGTGACCCTCCCTGTGTCACCTTGGCTGCTAGTGTGACCCTCCCTGGGTCACGCTGGCTGCTAGTGTGGCCCTCCCTGTGTCATGCTGGGTGCTAGTGTGACCCTCCCTGTGTCACGCTGGTTGCTAGTGTGACCCTCCCTGTGTCACGCTGGCTGCTAGTGTGACCCTCCCTGTGTCACGCTGGCTGCTAGTGTGACCCTCCCTGTGTCACGCTGGCTGCTAGTGTGACCCTCCCTGTGTCACGCTGGCTGCTAGTGTGACCCTCCCTGTGTCACCTTGGCTGCTAATGTGACCCTCCCTGTGTCACGCTAGCTGCTAGTGTGACCCTCCCTGTGTCACGCTGGCTGCTAGTGTGACCCTCCCTGTGTCACGCTGGCTGCTAGTGTGACCCTCCCTGTGTCATGCTGGCTGCTAGTGTGACCCTCCCTGTGTCACCCTGGCTGCTAGTGTGACCCTCCCTGTGTCACGCTGGCTGCTAGTGTGACCCTCCCTGTGTCACGCTGACTGCTAGTGTGACCCTCCCTGTGTCACGCTGGCTGCTAGTGTGACCCTCTCTGTGTCACGCTGGCTGCTAGTGTGACCCTCCCTGTGTCACGCTGGCTGCTAGTGTGACCCTCCCTGTGACACGTTGGCTGCTAGTGTGACCCTCCCTGTGTCACCTTGGCTGCTAGTGTGACCCTCCCTGTGTCACGCTAGCTGCAGTGTGACCCTCCCTGTGTCACGCTGGCTGCTAGTGTGACCCTCCCTGTGTCACGCTGGCTGCTAGTGTGACCCTCCCTGTGTCAGGCTGGCTGCTAGTGTGACCCTCCCTGTGTCACCCTGGCTGCTAGTGTGACCCTCCCTGTGTCACCCTGGCTGCTAATGTGACCCTCCCTGTGTCACGCTGACTGCTAGTGTGACCCTCCATATGTCACGCTGGCTGCTAGTGTGACCCTCCCTGTGTCACGTTGGCTGCTAGTGTGACCCTCCCTGTGTCACCTTGGCTGCTAGTGTGACCCTCCCTGTGTCACGCTAGCTGCTAGTGTGACCCTCCCTGTGTCACGCTGGCTGCTAGTGTGACCCTCCCTGTGTCACGCTGGCTGCTAGTGTGACCCTCCCTGTGTCATGCTGGCTGCTAATGTGACCCTCCCTGTGTCACCCTGGCTGCTAGTGTGACCCTCCCTGTGTCACCCTGGCTGCTAGTGTGACCCTCCCTGTGTCACCCTGGCTGCTAGTGTGACCCTCTATTCGTGAGACGCTCAGTTCAATGCACAAGGTTCACCTCTGCAGGACACTGCACGTCAGGAAACCTTCACCTGCCACGGCAGTTGCTTGCTGATACCTTAGTCACTGCCTGACCACACCACTGCGGCAGTTGCTTGCTGATACCTTAGTCACTGCCTGACCACACCACTGCGGCAGTTGCTTGCTGATACCTAAGTCACTGCCTGACCACACCACCACTGCTCAACTAACACTAACGACCTGATGAGCTAAGACAGTCGCGCAGCAACCACGCTCAGACTTACATCAAACGACTGTCGTTTAGGTAAATCCTGGAAGAGGAACGACACGTGGTGTTCTTGAAGACATCACGTCGTCTTGAGGCGCCTTCAGTGCTGGGATATATGACTTCGCCGCACGAAAGACGTGGCATGGATAAAAGAAGGTAGCAGTGTTTTTGTTATTTTCGTGGTGTGTCGCTGTGTACCGTAGGTGATCTGTGAGGCGTCGCAACTGCTGCAGGAGTCCGTACACAGCAGGAGAAACGTGTGTGTGGCCGCAGCTGGAGAGAGAGAGAGAGAGAGAGAGAGAGAGAGAGAGAGAGAGAGGGGAAGGGAGAATTACACCTTCTGCATTATATAAAATAAATAAAGCCTTCACGATCACTTCATTATACTGTGACGCTGTTATCATTATTATCACCATTATCGTCATTATATTACGGGTATTACACACACACACACACGCACACACACACACACTCACACACACACACACACACACACACACGCACACACACACACTCACACACACACACACACTCACACACACACACACACACACACACACTCACACACACACACACACACACACACACACACAGTGAAGAGGCTACTAAGCGAGCTAGATACTTCAAAGGCGATGGGGCCAGATAACATCTCTCCATGGGTCCTGAGAGAGGGAGCAGAGGAGCTATGTGTACCCCTAACAACGATCTTCAACACATCTATCGAAACAGGGCAACTACCTGAGGTTTGGAAGACAGCAAATGTAGTTCCAATTTTTAAAAAAGGAGACAGGAACGTAGCACTAAACTACAGACCAGTGTCACTGACATGTATAGCATGCAAGGTCATGGAGAAGATAGTCAGGAGAAGGGTGGTTGAGCACCTAGAAAGGAATGAGCTTATCAACGACGGCCAACACGGTTTCAGGGACGGGAAATCCTGTGTCACAAACCTACTGGAGTTCTACGACAGGGTGACAGCGATAAGGCAAGAGAGAGAGGGGGGGGTAGATTGCATATTCTTGGATTGTAAGAAGGCGTTTGACACAGTTCCACACAAGAGATTAGTGCAGAAGCTGGAGGACCAGGCAGGGGTAACAGGGAAGGCACTACATTGGATCAGGGAATACCTGTCAGGGAGACAGCAGCGAGTCATGGTACGTGGCGAGGTGTCAGAGTGGGCGCCGGTGACGAGCGGGGTTCCACAGGGGTCAGTCCTGGGACCAGTGCTGTTTCTGGTATTTGTGAACGACATGACGGAAGGAATAGACTCCGAAGTGTCCCTGTTTGCAGATGATGTGAAGTTGATGAGAAGAATTCAATCGGACGAGGACCAGGCAGAACTACAAAGGGATCTGGACAGCCTGCAAGCCTGGTCCAGCAACTGGCTCTTGGAGTTCAACCCCACCAAGTGCAAAGTCATGAAGATTGGGGAAGGGCAAATAAGACCGCAGACGGAGTACAGCCTAGGGGCCAGAGACTGCAAACCTCAATCAAGGAAAAAGATCTTGGGGTGAGTATAACACCAGACACATCTCCTGAGGCGCACATCAACCAAATAACTGCTGCAGCATATGGGCGCCTAGCAAACCTAAGAACAGCATTCCGACATCTTAATAAAGAATCGTTCAGGACCCTGTACACTGTGTACGTTAGGCCCATATTGGAGTATGCAGCACCAGTTTGGAACCCACACCTAGCCAAGCATGTGAAGAAGCTCGAGAAAGTGCAAAGGTTTGCAACAAGACTAGTCCCGGAGCTAAGGGGTATGTCCTACGAGGGAGGTTAAGGAAATGACCTGACGACACTGGAGGACAGGAGAGATAGGGGAGACATGATAACAACATATAAGATACTGAGAGGAATTGACAAAGTGGACAGAGACAGAATGTTCCAGAGATGGGACACAACAACAAGGGGACACAGATGGAAGTTGAAGACTCAGATGAATCACAGAGATGTTAGGAAGTATTTCTTCAGTCACAGAGTTGTCGGGAAGTGGAATAGTTTAGGAAGCGATGTAGTGGATGCAGGCTCTATACATAGCTTTAAGCAGAGGTATGATAAAGCTTATGGCGCAGGGAGAGTGACCCAGTAGCGGCCAGTGAAGAGGCGGGGCCAGGAGCTTTGACTCGACCCCTGCAACCACAACTAGGTGAGTACAACTAGGTGAGTACACACACACTCACACACTCACACACACACACACACACACACACACACACACACACACACACACACACACACACACACCACACACACACACACACACACACACACACACACACACACACATACACACACACACACACACACTCATACACACACACACACACTCACACACACACTGGTCTAGGCGTGAAAGGTTAATCAGGGAAACTAGACACAAAACTCCTGATTAATTCCCTTTGACGCGCGGCTGACACAAAGCTTCTCTTAAACCACTGTTGTCTGTGTTCTGTTTTTGTCTGTTATTTTTCCTTCCCCCCTTACCCCACGCTAACGTCATTTTAACGCCCCACTAACGTAACTTTAACTCCCCGCTAACGTAACTTCATCAAAGGCAACGTGGATTTTCATTAATTAATGACCTGGATCTAGACTCTCGTTTTATTTGCTTTTATCGTCTTTGAGAGTCAAGTCTTATGAATTAGAAAGATAGTGCTAGCTGCTGCAGGCGTGGCACTGCTGCTGCAGACATGGCACTGCTGCTGCAGGCGGGGCACTGCTGCTGCAGGCGTGGCACTGCTGCTGTAGATGTGGCACTGGTGCGTCTGGCGTACTGTAATAGAGTGGGGCGTGAGGGCGTTCGCCAGGGTGAAGACAGTGCTGGGGTGGACCTGGTCACTGACCTGGTCCCTAACCTGGTCCCTCACTTTGTCCCCTCACTTAGTCTCCAGGAGGAATTTAGGAGGCTGAAGGTTCACCTCTATGGCGTTGGAAGTGAGAATGAAGTGGCTGGAGTGGTGGAGGGGAAAAGGGATACCAGTAGTGAGGTGCAGTCTGCCACTACCTGCGAGGAGGGTAAAGGGGGGAAGGAGGAAAGGGCTACTAGGAGTGAGGTGCAGTCCAGCACCTGCTACAAGTGGCAAGTGGTTCCCAGTAATGGCAGGAACATCAAAATAAGGAAAGTTAAGAGAGAAGATTTGAAGGTAGGAAATCGCTTCTCTGTTCTTCAGGATGAGTGTACTCCAGAGGCCAGTGAAGGTAAAGGTACTACTTCCCCTGCTAATAGAGGTAAGCAAATTCTTGTGGTAGGTGACTCGCAGGTAAGATATATGGACCGTGCTTTCTGTAATAGGAATAAGAGGGCGAGAGAGAGGGTGTGCTTCCCTGGAGCTGGTGTTGGAGACATAGTCAACAGGTTAGATAATATCATGTCAGGTAATGGGAACAAGCCCATTATCTGTCTCAGTGCTGGTGGAAATGATATTGGGAAGGGTAGGAGAGAAGAGTTGCTAGATAAGTACAGGTCAGCTATAGAGCTAATTAAGTCCAAGGAGGGTCCCAATCATATGTAGCATCTTGCCTAGAAGGGAGTGGGAAATGAATGGTTGTCTAGGGCAATTGGTGCAAATTGCTGGCTAGACAGATACTGCAAGGAACTTGCAATCCCATTCATTGACAACTGGGACAACTTTTATGGCAAACATGATATGTATGCAAGGGATGGGGTACATCTCTCTGGGACAGGGGTGGAAGCACTTGCCAACTCGATTGAGAGGGCCATTGCTGACATGCCTAGTATTTTAAACTGATAGATGATAGAGGTATGGGTGTGTGTGGAAACAGTCAGTTTGCAACACTAGGGCTGAAAACAGTAAGTGTATAAAAGACATTCATCATAAAGTTACAAATAAGGGCAATGGATCAGGACAGCAAACAAAGGGAGACAGCAGGGGAAAACAAGAGACTAGCTCCTTAAGGTTTACTATACTAATAGCAGGAGTGTAAGAAATAAGATAGATGAGCTAAGATTAATTGCAAGTGCAGGAAACATAGATATTATTGCTATAACAGAGACCTGGCTCAATCTGAAAGATAGAGAGTTGCCTTCTGAATGTCACATACAAGGCTATAAATTATTCCACACTGATAGGGTCAACAGGAAGGGTGGTGGAGTAGCGATGTACGTCAGAGACAATTTAAAGTGTTGTGTTAGACAAGATATAAAATTAGAAGCGTCAGCCACTGAATCTCTTTGGTTACAGCTTCTTGAGGGCCGTGTAAAACTTATTTTGGGTGTGATTTACAGGCCCCCAAATCTTGATAGGGAGTGCAGTAAACTTCTATGGGATGAAATTCGTAAGGCATCTACACATGAAAATGTTGTGCTAATGGGAGATTTCAACTTTAGACAAATTGACTGGAGCAATTTGACAGGAAATTTAGAGTCAAGTGACTTTCTTGATACGATTCAGGATTGTTTTTGAAACAGTTGGTGACAGAACCAACTAGAGGAAATAACCTGCTAGACTTGGTTCTTGCCAGCAGGGAAACGCTAGTTAATAATCTTGAGGTTAATGATGAGCTTGGGGAAAGTGATCACAAATCACTCAGTTTTAATATATCATGGAATTACCCTACTACTGGAAATCAAGTCTCTGTCCCTGACTTCCGCCTGGCTGATTTCATAGGACTGAAAAATTACCTGGGTAGGCTGAACTGGAATGACCTGACAGTGGGTCAGGTAGGTGGTGATTGCCAATATGACGTTTTCCAGAGAATAGTTCTAGCTGCTCAGACAGCTTATGTTCCTAATAGGAAATCAGATCAAACAAAAATGATCCTAAATGGATGAACAATAGATTAAAACATCTCATTGGTCAAAAGAGGCATATATAGGCGAATCAAAAGAGGAGAGGGGCAATTAGGTAATCAATATATTCAGTTAAAGAGAGAAATAAAAAGGGAATAAGAAAAGCAAAAAGAGACTATGAGGTTAAAGTTGCGAGAGAATCGAAGACTAACCCAAAAGGATTTTTCAGGTATACAGAAGTAAGATTAGGGACAAGATAGGCCCACTCAAAAGTCACTCAGGTCAGCTCACCGACAGTGATAAGGAAATGTGTAGAATGTTTAACACTTACTTCCTCTCAGTTTTTACACAGGAAGATACTAGCGATATTCCAGAAATAATTAATTATGTAGAACAGGATGATAGTAAACTATGCACGATTAGGGTCACAAGTGACATGGTCCTTAGACAAATAGATAAATTGAAACCTAACAAATCCCCAGGCCCTGATGAACTGTATGCAAGGGTTCTAAAGGAATGTAAAGAGGAGCTTAGCAACCCGTTGGCTAATCTTTTCAACATATCACTGCAAACTGGCATGGTGCCAAATAAGTGGAAAATGGCAAATGTAATACCTATTTTCAAAGCAGGTGACAGGTCCTTAGCTTCGAACTATAGACCAATAAGCCTAACCTCCATAGTGGGAAAATTTATGGAATCAATAATTGCCGAGGCAATTCGCAGCCATCTTGAAAAGCATAAATTAATCAAAGAATCTCAGCACGGTTTTACAAAGGGCGTTCCTGTCTTACAAATTTAATAACTTTTTTCACTAAGGTGTTTGAGGAGGTAGATCATGGTAATGAATATGATATTGTGTATATGGACTTCAGTAAGGCTTTGATAGAGTCCCACATCAGAGACTATTGAGGAAAATTAAGGCACACGGAATAGGAGGAGAAATTTTTTCCTGGGTAGAGGCATGGTTGACAAATAGGCAGCAGAGAGTTTGCATAAATGGGGAGAAATCAGAGTGGGGAAGTGTCACAAGCGGTGTTCCACAGGGGTCAGTATTGGGCCCCTTGTTGTTCCCAATCTACATAAACGACATAGATGAGGGAATAAATAGCGACATAAGCAAGTTTGCCGATGACACCAAAATAGGCCGTCCAATTCATTCAAATGAGGACATTAGAGCACTCCAGGAAGATTTGAATAGACTGATGCAGTGGTCGGAGAAGTGGCAGATGCAGTTTAATATAGATAAATGCAAAGTTCTAAATATTGGACAGGACAATAACCATGCCACATATAAACTAAATAATATAGATCTTAATACTACTGATTGCGAAAAGGATTTAGGAGTTCTGGTTAGCAGTAATCTAAAACCAAGACAGCAGTGCATAAGTGTTCGCAATAAAGCGAACAGAATCCTTGGCTTCATATCAAGAAGCATAAATAATAGGAGTCCTCAGGTTGTTCTTCAACTCTATATATCCTTGGTGAGGCCTCATCTAGATTATGCTGCACAGTTTTGGTCACCGTATTACAGAATGGATATAAATGCTCTGGAAAACGTACAAAGGAGGATGACTAAGTTGATTCCATGTATCAGAAATCTTCCCTATGAGGATAGACTGAGGGCCCTGAATCTGCACTCTCTAGAAAGGCGTAGAATTAGGGGGATATGATTGAGGTGTATAAATGGAAAACAGGAATAAATAAAGGTGATGTAAATAGCGTGCTAAAAATATCTAGTATTGACAGGACTCGCAGCAATGGCTTTAAGTTGGATAAATTCAGATTCAGGAAGGATATAGGAAAGCATTGGTTTGGTAATAGAGTTGTCGATGAGTGGAACAAACTCCCGAGTACAGTTATAGAGGCTAAAACGTTGTGTAGTTTTAAAAATAGGCTGGATAAATATATGAGTGGGTGCGGGTGGGTGTGAGTTGGACCTGACTAGTTTGTGCTACTAGGTCAGATGCCGTGCTCCTTCCTTAAGTGAATGTAACCTGACCTGGATGGGTCGGGGCATTGGCTTAAGTCGGTGGGAGATTTGGACCTGCCTCGCATGGGCCAGTAGGCCTGCTGCAGTGTTCCTTCTTTCTTATGTTCTTATGTTCTTATATCCCAGTATTTATAATGCTGTGTATGTCCATATATACCGGCATATCTACTGGTGCAACATGGAAATAATAAGTATATTCAAAACCTGTTTGAAGAACATTTTATTCATTGTATATCGTCCTTTCTCATTCATTGTATATCGTCCTTTCTCAATCATTGTATATCGTCCTTTCTCAATCATTGTATATCTCCCTTTCTCATTCATTGTATATTTCTGCTGCTACTGCTGCTGCTATTACTGCTGTTGCTGCTGTTGCTGTTGCTGCTGCTGCTGCTGCTGCTGCTGCTACTGTTGTTGCTGTTTCTGTTGCTGCTACCCTAACTGCTGCTGCTGTTGTTGATGTTATTGCTGATGCTGTTGTTGTTGTTACTGCTGATGCTGTTGTTGTTGTTACTGCTGATGCTGTTGTTGTTGTTACTGCTGATGCTGTTGTTGCTGCTGCTGCTGCTACTACTACTGTTACTGCTACCGTTGTTACTGTTGAACATCATGACAGCCTCCGCGAGTGAAAACAGAGGCCGCCCTGCTGTGACGTAATGGTGACGACGCCACGCTGGTGACGTCCCGCTGTGACGTAATGGCGGTGACGTCACGCTGTGACCACCAAAACAGCGGGAGGTGGGCAACCGCGCCAGGTAATTAAGATATAATCGAGGTATAATCGAGAATAATCAGGATGACTTGGTCATTGAGAGGGGGAGGAGGAGAGGGAGGGGGACACAGAGAAGGGGGTAAGAGAGGGAAAGGAGGGAGAGAGAGAGAGAGGGGAAACATATGGCGTGATGTTGAGGAGAGGAACAGGGAAGGAGGAAGGGAAGGGGAGGAGAGGGGAAGGGAGGAGAGGGAAGGGGAGGAGAGGGGAAGGGGAGGAGAAGGGGGTGGTGTCAGCTGGTGATCTTGTCAACATATGTTGGTATAGGGTTTACCCAAACTTGTGCATGAAGTATATGGGTTTTGGGCACGCATGGGGAATGGAGGGAGGGGGTAGTGGTGGCTGTAG